>JAAGAY010014699.1:4445-20165 GCA_011801015.1 Ardeotis arabs
GGGGCCGGCAGCGGCGGGAGGGCCCCGCGCAGCGCCCGCCTCCGCGGGCAGGGGCGGCCCCGCCAGCGCAGGTGCCCCCGGCACCGCACCGCCGCGCGGGGTGCGGGTCCCTCGGCTCGGGAGGTGCCGGCACCCGGCAGCCCGGGGTGTGACCGGTAGGAAGGTGCCTTCGCAGGAGCCATATGCTCTTCCCGCCCGTCGTTTTTTCCCCGAATCCTTCAAATGTGACACACGGACAGGGCCCCTGACGGCACAGCACCCTGCGCGTCGGCGCTGCCGGCTTCCACAGTCCGCCCCACGCCTCTGGGTTTTCCTTTGTTCGGTTTTTTTTTCCCTTCTTCATTCCCAGCAGTTCGGGGGAACCGGTCTCTGGATCTCGGCCTCGCGGTTTGTCACCGTCACACCAGGCCGAGGGCACGTGGCTGTGCAGGCCGGCCACGCCGGACGCTGGTGGCCGTGCCCACCGACAGCTGGAAATTCCCAAGAGGACGTTCTATTTTAAATAGAGCATCTCCGGTGTTTTCACTTAAAAAATGCAGTTGATGACCCGGTACGTTCAGGGTGATGGATGCATTCCATCTTTCAGTGGTTGGTTTTTCGCGGCGTTCAGATACGTACGACATCCCTAGGACTCGTGGTTGTGGCACGAAACACCGGTTTGCAGGACGTGCAGAAATACAGAATTACCTGCCGTTTGTGCCGTATGCCGGGCTCTTTGTACTCCACAGAGAGGTTTAGTAAGCAGAAAGCAGTATGGAGTTACCAGGGAAAAGCAGGGAAGGTTGAGAGCTCTGACACCTTCTCCTGGTTATTATATAAACTTGACCTAGAACTCTTCCCAGCTAGAGAAATTCCCACCACCGTGTGGAAAAAAAGGACAAGATCCAGGCTAATGAGATGACGAAAAGTAGCAGGCAACATTTCACTCAGCGGGTGGACAGAAGAAAATAGGGAATATTCTAGAGTTAACCCACAATCAAGAAAAATATGTAGGAAAAAAAGAGATTTGGTTCCCCTCCCATTTGCCTTCTTGGCGGAAGGCGAGGATCCCCACACTCACCGCGCAGCGAGACCCGTCCTGACAACAGCTTCCTCATGGCTGGGTGTTTGCTGTGCCGTCCCGTGTGGAGATGGTGCCTGGTGCTCTTCCAGCATCCCTTTGGCTTCTGAAAAATTAACACAATTTGCGCGTCACAAACCTCATCGTGATCCACTATCAGGTGCTCTGAATCTGTTCACACTGATGATTTTTTTTAATAGTACTTAAGCAGAAAGAGCTTCTTCGCACTCCTGCTGTTTGACATTTTCCGCGCTACCGTATGTCAGTTCGACGCGCGCCAGACCTCGGCCAGTGGGCTGCCGACAGCGTCCAGAGGATCAGGACCAGCGCAGCTGGACCAGTGCAGCGCTCTGGCTGCGCCAGGCATACAGAGCGACGCGTTGGAGCGCGAGCAGCCCTGGAACTGCTGCGTGGTCTGAGGCACTGCTCTATGGCAGCTCACGACAGGCCTTTCCCAGCAGAACGGTGCTCGCTAGCAGGTAAAATGGTTCTTTAGCCTTGAGTTTCCTCTGCCTGCCTCAGTTTACCCAGGACAGAAACACATCACTGATTCTTCTGCTGTCCCGATTTCAGCTCTGGGCGAGCCAGGAGACAGATAGGAGTATGCTTTATCACCAAAGGACATAGAAAAAGATAAATGGTTACAGTTTTCCTGATTGTTGGAGCATCACCAGAGCAAGCCTGAAGTAGATTCACCACCGCGAGCACGCTGGTGTGCAGGCGGCACTGCAAATTACAGCACATTTCAGCAAAAAGGCAGCGAAGGTGCTACCTCAGACACCGCGACCTTACTCAAGCCTCTGGCTTGGAGAACTGCTCTTTGGTACGCGTGAGAGCCAAACTGCTCGTCCCCGCGGATGGCGTTCTCTCTCCGTGCAAGAAGCTGAAGGAGCCGCACGTCACTGCTGGAGCGCAGATGGGTATTTCCACTTGACAAGCAGATTAACGCTGTTCTGCCTGTGACTCCCCTCACCGCTCCGCTGACTGATGTCAGGAACAGCCGGCCACTCGCCAGCACAGCTTGTCCGAGTCAATAGCTAGTGTTATTTCTTAAAGGGAGAAAAATAGCCGCTTTCTCCTAACAACAGCCGTTATTTTCTTTTCGTGTTTCTTAGTTTTGAGTGAGGAAGTGAAGTCTGGTTCTCCATCTTAGCCACTTGACTTTCAGGTTCTCAGATACTGAGCAATTTTTTATTTGTTTAAAATAAATGCTTGCACAGGACTGCGGAAATATTTATATTGGCCTCCAGTTTTCTGTTAACTTGTTTTTTTTCTGTAATTTATAACTTGATTAAAACCAGGTCAAATACCTATTGAGAGCTGCTTCCAGTTGCACCTGGGGTGTATTCTTACACCTGCACTCCCGGCCCGAATGCGGAGTTTGATAACAATTGTGTTTTCTTTAAAAGACTAATAATAATAATTTTAAAGCCCAGTTTCACAATATATTCTCAATTAGGTCATCTGTATTCTGTTCTAACTATTTGTTTATAGATACAATAGTTGAAGTCATCGAGTTAATACCAACCTATCGCAAATGCTTAAAAAAAGACTCTCTGTGCGCCAAAATGATGGCTGCTGCTGGTAAACTCACCTAGCAGGTACAGCACGTGGTGGGCAAGGCGTGCGTCCCTCACCTCAGGAGGGGATAAACTCTGTTTATCTCTGTTTGCCCTCAGGGATGACACTGCTACAACATATGCTTCTAACATGCGTGGCCATCTTAGTCTCAAAAAGTATTCTGTGTTTTTAATTCCTGCAGATTTTGATAGTCACTTTTACAGCCATAGCATTAGCTCTTGGGTTTCTTAAAACAAACGAGCTTAATGGCACTGCAAAGAAGTTAATGGGCAGTATCTTCATTGCTTTATGGATTTATTGAGGTGTGCTCCCTGCGCCCCTGCCCAAGAAGCAGCTCTGCCCCAGGGAGCTGAGTCAGCAAAGCGACAGCGCGCAGTTATTTTGCATTTCTGCATGATTTGCATGGAGCATCGCCTCTCCACGCCAATTGATGAAGGTGAGGTGTATTTTTTAGACAGGCAGGCTATCTCCTTTCCCACCCCAAATCTGACCGATGATTAATAGTTGTTTTTGAATTACTGTGTAATTGAAAAGTTGTATTTAATTATTTATCTGCTTTTATTTGCCAGGAAATGGTGGCTTTGAGCCTGCAATAAACTCGAACTATACAGTTTCCCAATGCTTCTGTGCAGCCATGAGGATTGCAAGAGTTCAAACAGCACACTGGTATCTTTTAAAACCTGTCTTCCTCTTCTTGGGCCATTTCCTAGATATAAGGAATTTTTTTTTTTTATGCTGAGGGTGGTGGAACACTGGCCCAGGTTGTCCAGAGAAGCTGTGGATGCCCCATCCCTGGAAACATTCCAGGCCAGGTTGGACGGGACTCTGAGCAACCTGATCTGGTTGGAGATGTCCCTGCTCCTTGCAGGGGGGTTGGACTGGATGGGCTTTACAGGTCCCTTCCAGCCCAAACCCTTCTGTGATTCTATGATTCTATTCTACAATCCCTGTAGTACTTTTATAATGAAAATAAAATAGATGGATAGAGCAAAGTAAGGATTAGAGCAAAATAAGGAACAAAGCAAAATAGACCAACTCAGTGAGTCAAATGTGGCACGTCCTAGCAGTCAGGACTTTCTAAACTGTTAATGTTTATGTTGAGCAAGTGACTAAGCTTTGTATTTTTTTTTAGCATGTAGCTGTATTTTATCAAAGAGCCCATCTAACATATTGTGTTGCAAAACAGGCAGGTTTAAGACATAACGACCATGCCATCCTAACATAAGGCATAAGTTCTTCTAAGTTTAATAGCATATCTGCCGATTTCATTTCTCTACGCAATGCTGCTTGTTGTACTTTGATCCTGTTCTTTCTTATGAATTGAAGAAGTGACAAGCATATAACCTGAGCACAAAAACCTCCCTTCATGCAGCGAGCGTTCAAGTGACTAGGTTCATTTTCCAAACAAGAACCAGTGGTGTGGTATGAGGAACACGTCCATTCGTCTGACTGGCTCTAGTGACCCTGAACACACTGCTATGGTCAGGAGTCAAAAGTCAGAAGTATGTCTGCTATGGCGTTAACTTGAGCTAAAAACAATATGCACAAAGGTAAACCGCGTAAGTAAGTGATAAAGAGACTGTGTCACACACGGATGAAAACAAAACACCTGAAGAGTCAACACCTATGCTCCAAACAGCCTTCATCCTCCACCCTCTCCATGAGGAGTCTCCTATTACCACACTGGCACTTAATTTTTGAGTACTTTTCAGTAAGTGGCATACACTGTTGGCTTCCTAAGAGGTGTCACCACACAGACACTCAGAGCTCCAAGCCCATTAAAGGAGATACGAGAAGGACAAGGAGCTTTCACCATTCCCAAGGTGACTGAGGTACACGGCGTGTGGCCTTTCAGTCCTGACTGGCCTGCTGGAATGCTAGGGGATCTGGATAAGAGAGGTCCATCGATGGAAACAACGCACGGACAAGGAGAGTGGGCCATACAGGAGAGGGAGCCATGTGCACTATGAGTGTCATCTCGTACAGTCATGTGTAGTTGCTTGGTACAGTCTTGCTCTTCTCTCTGCTAGCTCCGCTGCAAGCATCTGAGAAAGTCACCTGAAGTGCCAATGTTCTTCTGGGCAGAATTAGTTGCACTGCTTTTTTTCTTGTAATAAGTACTACCAGCCAGGTGCTGAGCACTAGCCACTGGTACATGTGTGTTGCAGAGTTAGAGCCAACCTGGGACGGCTTTTAGAGCTCCTTACAGAATTTTGCTCTTTCCCTCATCCTTTGTAAAATGCCACACCAGAAGAACATTGATACACTACCAGTTTTCAGTATTTGATAAATATATGGTACATTGCTATGTTAAACATTTCCTTCTCATCTGTCAGCCCAACACAACAAAAACTAATTTGGGCAATACCATGGTGAGAAGAAGCTGCACCATTACTGCTTCCAGTTCTTAAGAGGAAGCCAGAAACACCATTGACTCTCCTAAGCCGCCCACCCAGGAAGACACCTAAGACCGCGGACAACAGATTTTAGGACAGAGTCCTCCATTCTTTTTTCCTCTCTTCCCTGACAGCAGCAGAGAGACTGCATGTGAAACCTTTACTTCTCCTGACTCTACTTCAACAAGTAGTCGTCCTGAATTAGAAAGGATGTGGGAAGAATCATGGAGGCCTGTTAGTTACAACATACCTACACAAATAAAAGCAACAGATCTCACTTTGGGTACCAAAGTCCAAGGTCTGAAGTTCAGATTCAGATGTTAAAATTCAGTATCCCCAAAACACCACATGGCATCTATCTGACAATATTATTTGTTTGATAATTCAGAATAAATAAAGTGTTAGGTAAACATTCAAAATTAGGACTCAGTAAGATTTGTAGAGCAATGAATTTATATTTAACAATAGATCGTTTAGATGATAACCAAGACAAATTGGTGTAATATCCTGAATTTCCCCATAGGCTCTGAGCACAAGTGTTTCGTCTGAGCACATAATCAGCCAAGGTTCACAGTTCTGGTTTTACTGACCTGACTATCTGCTGATTTAAATGAAGGCAGGACCAGCATGTGATATAGTCATTTCCCTGTTTAACTGTCCATCTGCTCACTGTTCGCACGCTTGTTGAGGAAAAGCACACACTAAAACAAGTGTGAGGTCTTTCACCCAGATACATGTACACATTCCCAAAATTCTGCAAGGGAAGATAAAATTTAAAATTTGAAACATTGTTTTACATTTGAAAAACAGACCAAACATGACATAATTCTACCCAGGTCTCATCCTGTATATCACAAATACCAAGATCTTAAGCCAGTATTTTAACTTTTTCTTTAAAAAATTAAAACACCATATATTTTATTGCTTTCCAGAGGAGAAGGGATGATTACCAAATTCATTAACAGCTAGGAATCGGCGTCTTGTTTGTTAGAACTTATGGTACGCTTTTGGCTTTACTTCTTTAGTAGGGATGTGGTCCATTTTCAAGGTACACGGGCAACTGATTGTGTAATCAAGCAGTAAGTTTGCAGAACGAGGTATGCGATAGCCCAGATCACTAAGCTCCACCAAGTGGCACAAGAGAGAAGGTGTTACCATAACGGCCGTGCGTTGGAATGGTGTCAAAGGCAATTGCCATCTCCCTGCCGTAATTAAGCATGCAGCTCCTTTTGTCCTCTAACCCATGCATGGAAGATGAGCAGGGCGTTGGGGGAAAGCTGACCTGCAATGTCATTGTTACTGGTACAATATCCAGCTGGTGGTCCTGCCGTACAGGTTTACTCCTCCATCCCGCTGGTGATGAGGTGTCCCGCGCCTGCGTAACTATTTGCAGAGCCGCTGCCTCTACGACCGTACACATCTGGGACACAAACAGCTGGCGTTACTCATTTCTATCAGGCAGGACATGGGCGGTGTTACCGGCACAGAAAACAAAGCTGGCTCCTGCCCTGAGAGGTTTCCAGACACTAAATTAACCCGTATTCCTCTATGAAAACACAAGGAAAAGTAGACAGCATGCAAGAGACGCTAACAAAGACAACAGCGTACCACAAGCGCTAACCAACAGTCTTGGTCCTCAAGGGAGGAACGCCTTCAGAAGCCTTGCTCTGTCCCACAAGTTCAGATTGCCTTCTCTACTCTGGTTTTACTATACAGGTCTTAAGTTGTGATTAGGCTGACTCCAGCTTCACTGCTTTTCCTGACTGTATCAGCTGATGTGATAAAGGCTATCATCTTCCCTCAGAAAAAAGCCAAACCGTCATTGCACAGAACTCCAAGGGTGTTACATTCAGGTTCATTTAACAACATGTTCAGTACCAATCCTAAGATGGTGTTTTCCCCTCTCAGTGAATCGTTCAGAACTGCAGCGCTCCCCCAGAGCAGAATTTCCTGCGTTCTGGAGGTGCCAGACAGAAAGGCAGATCTCTCTGTTCTCATTGCCGCATGTGAAAAGATTGAGGCTGAGCATATGAACTATGGGAACGCTCCCAGTACCCTGTGACATGTCACATGGTGACATTAATAATAGAAGTCTGTGAAAACTGCCCATAATACTCTTAACAGTAGTGCTTTTTTTCTTCTTCACTGGGATGGAGTGCACCCTCAGCAAGTTCTCCAATGACACCAAGTTGTCTGGTGCGGTCGACAGCTGGAGGGAAGGGATGCCATCCAGAGGGATCTTGACAGGCTGGAGAGGTGGGCCTATGCAAACCTCATGAAGTTCAACCAGGCCAAGTGCAAGGTCCTGCACCTGGGTTGGGGCAATCCCAGGCACAAATACAGGCTGGGCAGAGAATGGATCAAGAGCAGCCCCGAGGAGAGGGACTTGGGAGTGCTGGTGGGCAAGAAGCTCAGCATGAGCTGGCAATGTGTGCTTGCAGCCCAGAAAGCCAACCACATCCTGGGCTGCATCAAGAGGAGCGTGGCCAGCAGGTCGAGGGAGGGGATTCTGCCCCTCTACTCTGCTCTGGTGAGACCCCACCTGCAGTACTGCGTCCAGCTCTGGAGCCCCCAACACAAGAAGGACATGGACCAGTTGGAGAGGGTCCAGAGGAGGCTACAAAGGTGATCAGAGGGCTGGAGTACCTCTCCTATGAGGACAGGCTGAGAGAGTTGGGGCTGTTCAGCCTGGAGAAGAGAAAGCTCTGGGGAGACCTTAGAGCAGCGTCCCAGTACCTCAAGGGGGCCTACAGGAAAGATGGGCAGAGAGTCTTTAGCAGGGCCTGTTGTGATAAGACAAGGGGTAATGGTTTTAAAATAGAAGGAGGCAGATTCAGACTGGATATAAGGAAAAAAATTTTTACGCCGAGGGTGGTGGAACACTGGCCCAGGTTGCCCAGAGAGGTGGAAACATCCCTGGAAGCATTCCAGGCCAGGTTGGATGGGGCTCTGAGCAACCTGATCCGTCTGGAGATGTCCCTGCTCCTTGCAGAGGGGTTGGACTGGATGGGCTTTGAAGGTCCCTTCCAACCCAAAATGGTCTATGTTTCTATGATTCTTGTTTTTTTTTTTTGAAGGGGACCATTACATTTTATAGAACATGTTTTAAATTCTGAATTTAGCATGGCAAACAAGTCAGACAGACCTTCAGTGTGCCCAGGGCATAGAGGCAGAGAGCACACTGGGAGAATAAAAGCAGTAGCTTTGGTTTACCATGCAATTCCCCAGGCGATTGAATTGGTGCAATGGAGAGTGTGGCAGCAGTAAGAGGGAGGTGATGAAACTGCCACTGCAACTGTCAGGGTTCTCAGGATGCTGGCTGATAATCACATCAGTCAGGGACTGTTTGGGCAGGGCTGTCAGGGCAGTTTGCAGCTGCCCTCAAGCTAGGGAGAGAAAGAAGGGAAAACCGTGGGGAAAAAAAACCCCAAACAACAAAAACCCAACCACAAAACAAAACAAAGGAAAAAGTGAACAAAAAGCACATGAGAAAAATAGGTAATACCATCTTAAAGTATTAGGGTTAGGATCCCTATTAGGATCCTGGTTACATTACCAGTACCAGATTTGGATGTCTCATTTGAGCAGAGAATCCCATAAACAGCTCCACTCTTTTCTAAAGATGTCTCTGCTCAGGAAGCAGGTCTTTGTCATCAGCAAAAAAACATTAGAAACCTGTTAGAAACTACCCTCAAAAGATCGGATGCTTGGGGATTTTTAAAGGAGTTTATATGAGCTGTTGAGACTTGTATACAGCACTTGTATAAAATGAGAAAACCGAAAGGCAGAAAGCCTGTGGATGAGAATGCGATAACCTGAAGGAATTCCATTAGCTGTCCTCCTCTCCGGGTGGCAGTCTGTTGAATCTTGCCATAAGCCAAAGTTCTCTTCCGGGTTGGGCTAACTAAACCTTTTTTTCCACACATATTTCAATTCTTACTTCATCTAACATCTTATCAAACAAAACATGGTCGTCTTTGTTTATCAGTCTCTTATTAGTCAGACCAGAATGACTAAAGCTCAGTTAAACCCTGTGAGCTATCTAAAAATAATGTTAGATTTTCATCTTTGCCCAAGACGATTTTAAGTATTTTTCTCCCTCTCACATATTACTTGGCTCAGTAACATCAGGACTGACATTAAAAGAACTTCCCCAGCACAGAGAAAAAGCTATTACTGTGTTCCCAAGGTTTAAAGATGAATGCTTTTTAATATAAAAGTTTCCTAGCAACATATGTTCACAGCCTAGAATGTATTCCAAAGCGGGTGATGCTGTCAGTATTGTCTCTGTCCCTCTGTGTGAACTAGTCGCTGAGCTCTGTTCCCGTCCTCGCCTTCACAACCCATGGCAGCACACAGCAGCAGTCGTCTTTTCCTAGGTTCAGCTTCTCACCGTCTCCCGCTTTGGTCTTACACGTGAAAACATCTACCCACCTTTGTCTAGCAATGTGGATTTTCTGCCTTTCTCCTTCGTGCTGTGGAAGCATCTCCTTTTCTCTCACTGAATAGCAGTCTCCTGAATATTTCTGGATCTCACATTACTCAGACTGTATGCTCTCCAAACCAGGGATCTATTTTTTCTCTGTTTGTAAAGCTGCCGATGGCTTAAGGATGCTCCCAGACCAGTGCCATCACTCATCCCACTGCAGCACCATGTTTTCCAGTGTTCTTTATGGCCAGCAAGAGCACCTTCCAAACAGGAGCTATGTCCTGCGGAGAGAGACATAAAGACAGAAAAAGTCTTGTCAGACCAGATTTTTAATATGCTTGGGGAAGCAGTAAAGGAAAAGAAGATGGGACCAACAGAATTTCCTAGGACAGAATTTCCCCGTGACCCTGAAATGACAGGGAAATTGGTCATGGCCAAGGTCGAGCCAAAAAGAAAAAAGATATCAGCTACACCTCTGTTTTTCACTCTTTAGCCACCTTATGAGAGAGCAGATGCGTGTACTCTGGCTTGTGTTGCTGTGTGACACCACATCTTCACACGTTATCCTGTAGCTGCTTTGAAAGGGCAGCATGAGTGAAAGGGTTGTGCCAGGTCACTGAGTCTTGAGGAAAATCTTTTGATGTGTGGGTGCAGAGATGAAGGTCCATGACAAATGGTTCTTCTCCTTCCCAGGAGCAGCCCCCATCTGGACCCTCTCCATCTCAGGCGATTCCCCTATCACGAGCAGGGCTCTCTAAACGCTGAGAGAAACGACAGGGGAGGGCACAGGAAAGGAGAGGTGATTCTGGGGAATTAGTTATGGTTAAGAGATGTCGTGGCTTAACCTCCTCAGTCAGCAATTGAGTACCACGCAGCCACTCGCTCCCCCTCCCCAGGGGATGAGGGAGAGATAATAATTATATATATGTATAAATAATGATGATGATAATAATATATAGGGATAATAAAATGTACAAAACAAACTATGCACAATCTCTCTCTACCCGATGACCCAATGGCTGATACAGCCCGTCCCCAGCAGCGACCATGGAATGAAAACTGAAAATGATCCCAGAATGATCCTGAACAGTGAGAGAAAGAGTGAGAGAGAGGCCACCAGCCAGCCCCCACTTAGGTACTGAGCACGATGTCTACGGCATGGAATAGTCTCTCTGGCCAATTTGGGTCAGTTGTACTGGCTATACCTCTCCCAGCTTCCTGCACCTGCACATTAGCGAAACCTGGGAAGCTGGAAAGTGTCCTTGGTCTCTTTAGCAACAACCAATAACATCAGTGTATTATTAACATTCTTCACATACCAAATCCCATACTAAATCCAAAACACAGCAGCTATTGGGAAGAAAATTAGTCCATCCCAGCTGAAACCAGGACAAGAGGGAAAAAATCCCACCTCTGACTATTTCTTGGAGAAATCAGGCCCACACGCCTGGATTGTAAAGTGCAGACAGACGACTGTCTCCCTGGCAACCTGTAAAAGCACTACAAAGAAACGTAGCACGTGCTGATCCTCCACTGTGACCAGGGGATGCCAGCAGAATGAGATGTTTAGGCATTGAATGGAGAAATTACAAAGCCTGCAAAAGAGGGGACTGCACCTCACTCACACCTTGGTGCAGCCGATCCTCAGCAACTGGAGGGTGGACAACTGGAGCTTAAGATGGAAGTCCAGTCTTCGCTGCCCTCCACGGCTCCCAGGAAGACTTGAGGACGTGGGGCATTAAGAACTGTGCAATGTGGAAAGGCCAAATAGTCCCGAAGAGAAATCAGCTTGTTCTAAGCATGCTAAGCACTTGCATGGGCTCAGAGGGACAGGAGGGCAGTGAGGTTTGGGACAGCTCCTTGCCAAGCCAGTCTTTTCCAGCAGTTGCTTATACAGGAAAAAATATCAGAAAATTGTGCAATTTGCCCTTTGCTTGGGTGTAATCCCATTTAATAGCTATGAGAAACCTCTAACTACAAGGCTAAACCAGGAGGCAGATGGCTAGCACACACTCTCCAGAGCAGCGTACAAGAGTATCTGAGCTCTTGTAGGATCCCTGTCTCACTTGTTTACTGTAAAAACACACTAGTGAAGTGAAAACACAAAGTTACGCAAAAGCAGCTGAGGTGGGACACTGTCAGTGTTTTTGTAATACAGGATTTGCTTTAATATCGAATCATAGAATCACAGACTGGTTTGGGTGGGAAGAGACCTTCAAAGCCCATCCATTCCACACCCCCTGCAAGCAGCAGGGACATCTCCAACCAGATCAGGTTGCTCAGAGCCCCGTCCAACCTGGCCTGGAATGTTTCCAGGGATGGGGCATCCACCACCTCTCTGGGCAACCTGGGACAGTGTTCCACCACCGTCAGTGTAAAAAATTTTTTCTTTATATCCAGTCTGAATCTGCCTTCTTCTATGATTCTCTTTTAAAACCATTACCTCTCGTCTTATCACAAAAGGCCCATACTAAAGAGTTTCTCCATGTCTTTCCTGTAGGCCCTCTTTAGGTACTGGAAGGCCGCTCTAAGGTCTCCCCAGAGCCTTGTCTTCTCCAGGCTGAACAGGCCCAATATATCCCTAATCAGAAGGCCACAAGACTGAGTTATAGTCTATACTTTAAAGAACATTACTCTCAGTTTACTCAGTTACTTCCTGCATTGAGAAATTAATCTGTAATGTCACAGAATACCTCTCAATTCCTTCATTTCCCCAGAAGAACTGCAGTAGCCCATCCCATTAAATGAAGGTGCCCAGGGTTAACGCAGCCAGCTGTGTTTCCTGCATGTTCTGCTAGGTGCTGCAGAGAACGTGAAGCTGGACGTTAAGCACTGGGCATACAGACCACCTCACAGGAGGCTGAACAGGCTTCGGAGTTGCCCTAGGACAGGTAGGAAACCTTCTTTGGGTTTGTCTACTAACCTGTTATAGGAACTATAAAAGAGATGGAATATGCTCTATACATTAATCTGCTTTCGTTAGCAGCCGCCGCAATCATCCTCATTCGTCGTTTATGGTATCTCATTGTGGAGGAGTCAAAATTGCCTAGAAAAATTCCAACACACAAACTGTGAGAAGATACACGAACCCACTCCCAACTGTTTTGAGAATTCCTGCATCTGTGTCAGAAACGGGTTTTCTTCCGTTGGCTAATAAAGATACGAGTCCTTTTTCTTTGCCTGGGACAAATGCAAGGCACAGTTAACTGTAGAGAAAGGGTCCTCCTGGTGCCTCGGGGGCTAGCGGAGGAGGGAAAAGCTGTGCGCTTCCCTTTGACCCCTGAAAGCAGCCCATAGCCACCACCATTTGGGAGCCAGTGGCTTTCTGAACACAAATTCCTTGGTGCTGGACATTACCAACCCAGCAGCATTCTCACGAGACAGATTTGGACTTGGCAAAGAGCAGGCATAACTAGGATTCCTCTGCTGAATGTCAGGGGTGTCTCACCCTCTCCCTTTCTCTCTCAGGGGACTGAGCTGCAAAAGGACCCCTGGAGATTCTGTATTTTTCTTGATCCTGTTAATTCTGGGATAAAAGGGTTATTTTTGGTTCTTGCTATGGGAGGAAAATACTCAGATAACTTTTACAGTGATAATTGCGGTACACACAACCAAAGCTCAAGCCATATGTTTTCATTTGGCTTACAGAGCACACTTTTCACACTATCCTCTCTCCTTATCAGCTTCTACATCTTGGGTACTTTATTTATAGCCATCTGCCTTTCCTCATACGCTGGCTTTGGCCCTAACCAGGCTTCTGCACTGCTTTCACTTATCTGTCGTGTATTTCACCTAGCTATCATCACTCCTCTCTTTCCAGCGATCCTCAAAGACAACCCCAAAACAACTGCTACTGGAGGCATTTCTTTTTGCTTTGAAGCGAAAGAGTAACCAGAGAGGTGTGTAGTCTAAACATTGTGCCTGGGCAACGTGCTGCACTAGGGTTCCACTTTGGCTGTGCGATTAAGGGGTCTCAATGAGTTTTCTCATTGTTTTTTGGAATACTCCGAGACATGGTGTTAAATAATTTGGGTAAAGCAAATCCAAAAGCCATTATTTCTAAGTTAAAAATCCCCGCAACAAGACACTTTCAGTTTGGTGCAGATTTTTAAGGAGCTTTTCCAGAAAGCCAAAAGGTGTGGCAGAAATGGCTGGAACCGGTTATTGCCAATTGTCTCCATAAACTCCAGACGAACACAAAAATACTGTTGGAGAACAGTGTTAGCAAGTATTTTATGCTTTTCATTTATGAGATGAAGGTAGCAAGAAATAGCCATCAAACATTGATTGGTGAGACACTGAATTCATCATGGTTAATTTAGTTACACCTTGCCGTGGCCATGTTTTTGAAACCTCATTGACTCTGACTTTTTGCAGTCCAGTGATTTGGGACATTCTGAATCATGTCGCTCACAGCATCCCACAGAAGGAAAAGTCTTTCTTTTGCTGAAATAAAACCCTGCCATTTTCATCCAGGACTCAAGTGCTTTGATATGAAGATGACAGGCATCTTATCTAGATGAAACTTCCACATGCAATTTTCACCCAGCAAGAAGCCTTCAGGCTTTAGATTAGATCAGACGACAATACGATTAGAAATACAGAAGGATATAAACCATGCCACTTCTGATTGCAAATTTCGCAGTACAAGCTTAGAGGACCGCTTTTCAGCACTACTTCCCATACTCTTTACTTACGATGTTACAAAGTCAATGGAAAGCACGAGCCTCTCCTCTTTCATCTTTGTCCTGTGTCACACCCAATTTGTAATCTGGGTAATTTGCTTCATGACAGACAACACATCAAAAGAGTGAAGCCTTGGGAGACCATATTTTTAATCCCAGGTGTGATTTTACATGGTTACTCCTGAGGGCTACCACACTATCGGGATACAAAGCCTGCAGTTGAGCAAGACTAGCCTTCTAGCCACGCACAGGCCTAACAAGGCACAGCCTGCAAGCAGACGTGTGGGAAAATTAGAGGTGCAGATAACTCATGGCACAAGGTCATTTTCTCCCTTCAGCTGAAGCACACATTTTCTCCAGTATTTGGTTACTGATGCCCCATCCCTGGAAATATTCAAGGCCAGGTTCGACAGGGCTGTGAGCAACCTGATCTGGTTGGAGATGTCCCTGCTTCTTGCAGGGGGGTTGGACCGGATGACTCTGGTCACTTCCAACTCAGCCTGTGATTCTATGATTCTATGCTCTTCAAAGGTTACCTATGGGTGTTACAGCTTCTATCCCGTGCCACATGCAAAACAAGGAAATGAAAAATACCCCCCAGCCCAGGAGTGCTGCCCTGCGCGTCTCATCAAAGCCACCATAATGCAACAGCTAGAAAAAAATGGATCCTGTTGTACTCTAAGCTCATATTCCTTTTCTATTTGTTTAAGTGTGGAAGTATCTGCACTATTTCATCCAGACCGGTGCAAAAGAATTCCTTCATAAACTTTAACTTGATAAATTCATCATTGTTTGTTCTTATACAGACTATTAATTCTCTGCTCTAAATCCGTCACCTGGATTTCAGCTGTGTACACAACACTGCCAATAACATATCGTCAAAATTCTGCTAGTATTTGGTGCTTCTAAAATAAACTATTCAAAAGAGGGCGGAACTCCCAGCTCCCCAGGCCAGCCCCAGGCGCAGAGCGAGGTGTCTCCTGGCACTTTGCAATCTTTCAGCGGCCCGAAGTCCTCACAGCTGTTTGTATGGGACCATTTCTGCCCAGGGACAGGAACTATCCGCAGCAGCTGCTCCAGCTCTGGACAGCTTACAGTCATCCTCACGTTATCATGGGCCAGGCACTGGGGGCAAGAGAGGCCAAAAGGTCTCTGCCAATTTTCCTTCCCATTTGATACTGCTCTCATGTAATTAAAAAATTGCACTGAATGCCCCAGTGTATCATTCTGATCTCATTTTTGCTGACCAGGCACATAAACTTAACTTCCTGATCCTGTTTTTCTGCAGAAATTCTTGTTCTTTCTTAGGGTCACACCTTAAGACTTCATTAAGACTACTGTGTCCAGTTCTGGAGCCCCCAACATAAGAAGGACATGGACCAGCTGGAGAAGGTCCAGAGGAGGGCCACAAAGATGATAAGAGGGATGGAGCACCTCTCCTATGAAGAAAGGCTGAGAGAGTTGGGGCTGTTCAGCCTGGAGAAGAGGAGGCTCCGGGGAGACCTGATAACAGTCTTCCAGTACCTCAAGGGGGCCTACAAGAAAGACGGGGAGAGGCTGTTCAGTAGG
>JAAGAY010014704.1:5065-22701 GCA_011801015.1 Ardeotis arabs
CCACCTCTCCGCTTCCCTACCTGCCTGCCTCCCCCCTTTCCCCCCCCAAACATTCCCATTTCTCTAATGTTATCATTCATCAAAATGGCGTCGGTTTTCAGCATCTACCGGTCTTTTTATTTAATATCCACACCGGGGCTGCACAGCCGTGACCCCACGGAGATAAGGCGGGAGGACAAGGGGCTGCTGCAGCCCAGCTCTCTCCCTCGCCCCTTTAACGATGGGCGAACGTAAATGGCAGCTGGAAGGAGACGGCAAACGCACTTCCCTCTTTCCCCATCCTCTGGGTCGCGAGTTGGATTTCAGCCGTGGCGTGCGTTTTCCTCCTCCTTGGCCTCACTTCTATTGTCAACGCATAGACGGCGTGTATTTGCTGTGCCGGGGGCGAGGGCTGGCTGGTGGCCGTTGGGTGGGGGGAGGGTGTGGAGGGGTCGCCTCTCGGCGGCAGTTACCGTCCTGCTCTTCCTGGAGGAGATGAGTTATAACGGGACCAGCATCTCCTCTAGCCGTTTGCACCGGAGTCGTCATAACAATGCACCGAGGCAGAGGTGAATTTATTTGCTGGATGTGAGGAGGAGCAGCGGTCTGGCTGTGCACCGTGCGTGGTTCAGCCGGCGATGTTAACACGGGTGGGCACGGCTGTCACGCGCAGGCACTTCTTGAGACGCTGACAGTCTCAGATGAGAGAAGTAAGGTGAACAGGGACAAGTCCTTCCGCGTAGGGGGAAAAAAAAACCAAACCAAACCAAAAAAACCCAACAACTTTGTGAAACAGGTTTCGTGATTAGAAAACCCTAATTAGCGGGGAGAGCCTAAGTCTGGGGAACCAGCAGACCCTTATTGTCTTGCACTTTTCCGGAGCCGGTTACGGAAGGTCCCCAGACTTCAGTGTAGCTGGATGTGGTGGTGGGGTGAGGGCACAGACCATTGTGCAGTTGCCGAATCAGAGTGGGAGTCCCTTTTCCTTTTTCCGCTCCATTCATTGTGTGTGTGTATATATATATTATTATTTTTTTTTCCCTGTTCCGATTGTGTGCTTTAACGCTAGTGGTGGGTAGAGGACTGGCATTGTCTATCTCGTCACCTTTTAAGTGTATTTAAAATAAGTGACTTAGGCTTTTGATCAATTGGGAAAAATTCTTCTTAATGTCCTTTAATTAATGAGCTTAAAAGAGATCATTGTCGCTTAAGAAGTGCTAAAGGAATACATCAGGATTACTTAGGCAAGTGATTCCATCCACACGATGTTGAGTTGTTTTCTTGGCAGTGGCTGAAATGCTTGGAATAAAACCCCACATTTTGGGTGGGTTATTTGGTAGCAGAGTAGTTGTTTTGCTCACTTAAGAAGAATGCAGGCAATAGCTAATTGCTATTCTCGTGTATTTGCTAATGACAAACAAATAGCCCATCAGAATTTACAATTCATTCCTTCTTAGTTTTGGCATTTCTTTTGCAGTATTTTCAAGCAAGGTTGTAGTTGTCACTAAGCATGTTTTCGTGCAGGGCTTTTATTTTTTTTAAAGGGGTCCGATCATTTCTGCGTACTGTGGTTACCATTGGGGAAAAAAGTCCACCTTTGAAATATAATCTGGATTTTATTCTTATTCTTTCACAGAATTAAGGAATCTGTGTGGATTCTTTGATTTGCTCAGAATATATGTACAGATTTTGAAATGTCAAAGGCATAGGCTAAACATGTCTTGTAGAATGACGCAACTGGTTAGATGTAAATGCATGAATTACTGGATGAGTTTAAAAATGCAACATTTTGTTTATTTGTGGGTCTGGGGAGGAAAAAGCAAAGTTTATAAACCATATTAACCATGCGTATCTCAATTTTTCAGAGGATGGCCAGTATTTTCTAAAGGTCCTCATACCTAGTTATGCTGCTGGATCTATAATTGGGAAGGGAGGACAGACAATTGTTCAGTTGCAGAAAGAGACTGGGGCCACCATCAAGCTGTCTAAATCCAAAGATTTTTACCCAGGTAGGTGCAAAAATTAGCCAATTACTTATTTTTAAATCCCAAGGGATGTATGTATGTGTCATTGTGTTTCATATATTGACGACTAAGCTTTCAGTGCAGCTGGAAGCATTGTTTCTCAGAAAAGTATGTTACAAAGTGCAAGAGTGAATATAAATGTTCTATCTGTCTTGGTATATGGAATAGACTGGGCACTAACTGCTTGAAATATGTTTAAAGATATTTAGAATGTTTCTGCAAAAGAATATTTTCATTAACATTTTGATTGCTTTGGTTTTTAGTTGTAAAAAAAAAAAATCTAGCTTTAAGGAACCAACTTGACAGCTGGTGTAAAAATAATTATTCGTTTGAAGTTTCCAGACATTGTAATGACAATTAAGCTAGAATGAGTAAAAATGAGAGGCTGCCTCTTAAAGAATGGGCCATTTACTTTAAATCCATTATGTACCTTCTTTCTGCTTCACCGCTTTGTTCACTGGCTCTGGGGTGAAGTAAAGAGGACAAATGCTGCTCTTTAGATATTCTTTATATTATATTTATCATGATAGTGGAAGAAAACTATTATAAAAGTGAAATTCTTCAGATAAAGAAATGAGTATTTTATATCAACTGTATTAATACAAAAGAAAAGTTTTTAATTTTTTTACGTATAACAATAATAAATACCTGATTTAGCATTTCTCCTTTATAAGATTTCTGAATAGGAAGTCTTACATAACGATATACAAGATTTTAGCTTCTGCAAAGGAATAATCATTTTTTTCTAAAAATGAACAATTTAGCGTTCTGTAATTGCACTTTCTTCTGGAGGACTTTTTAAAAACTGATGTGAAGTAATAACATAGCTAACTTTTTTTTTCTGTTTTGATTTTGTTATTTTGAAGAATAACTGGTGATTGAGAATTGAGTTGACTAGCTGTTACTGACTGTTTTCTGTTGGAAACATAAGAGCTGCTTTGCATTTGATCTAGTTTGACAAGATGACTGAATTCTACAAAATAGTAAAGGCAGTTGGTATGGATGTAAACAGAACACTAACGCTGGAGCATTTAACTTTCCTATCCTCCAACTTTAGTGCCAGGCAGAAGTGCATAATTTTTTATTAATAGAGAGTTTGTGGTCTATTTACAATGATGATTTTTGATGTGGAAATTTTAATGCACCTGTTGTACATCTCCTTAGTGAATGTCACTTAAAATACTTAAATGTCAGAGGTTAAAGCGAGGCATGTAGATTTTTCCTGTTGAAAGATACTACAGCATCTGAACTGATGCTTGTTTTCTTTGAGTTGTTTGGGTTTTTTTTTTTTTCTTTTTACTTTTCTTTAGAAAGTTAGAGAAAATGGTCTTTTATTTTGAAAGGTATATTAGGGTGGAAAAAAAAAATCAATGTAGAATTGTGAAAACTCTTGGAAGAAATAAAAGCATTCAAAAGAGCCTGATTGCAGAATTAATAACATAATCTGGGTAAAGAGCCGCAATGGTAAATTAAATTCACTGTCAATAGATGAAAATGAAATAGATTTTCTGCATTATACATGAGGTGGTATCAGATATGCAAGGATGTTACAGAAAATTGGTGTTTATGAAGAATATTCCAAATACCAAATTACAAGCCTTTTCATTTTACTACAGTTTATTTACACTCACTTGGAAAGGACGCTCCAAAGATTAGATCTTTTGTTCAGTGCTCTAGTATAGTTCTTCTGTTTTCTGATTAAATCAGAATTACATATTTTTTTGTGTAGCAAATTGTAAAGATACAGCAGTAGTAGCAGAAGAACCTTTGAAAAATAAAAATTAGCAAGCTAGAATGACATGAGTAAAAGCATTCGTTACATAAACACGTTCTCTCTTAAAATCAGTAATAACATAAATAACTAGGGCAGTGAGACTCAAGCAATTTCACTGTAACAGGTGCAAATGAAGTGCCAGTTTGACTTCGTACAGTCGACTTTGAATTGTGGCCACATTGTGTCATATAGAAAATGAGTGTTTCAGGGAAGGTGGCGACTGATACCTGCTAAAGTGTGGAACAAGGATGAGAAATGGATTCCAGTGTGGCTAGCTCTTGTTAGTCTTTCTGTTCGCATTTGACCACCAGCCCATGGAATGTTCGGAGGTCCTGGCATTCTCTGAGCTGGTGGCTTTTGGGTTTCTTCCAGATTGTTGTGCTTCTATCGCATTAGGGAATACAAACCCTCTGAAATAGCTAATATAAAGATGCAGTTTCTTTTTCTTAAAGTTTCATAACCAATTGTTGTGTTTTCCTGGTAGAAGTTACTTAGACCATACCTCTGATGCTCGTGACTATAAATGTGTTTAATGTACCTTTCACTTTGGAATGTTCTCTTGCTGAAGCTTCTGTGAAACTTTTCTATATTTCCGAAAAGTTTTAGCACAGTTACAGTAAGTTGCTGTTTGGAAAGGAGGAAGTTGGTTGTAATACAGAAGTCATGAATAGTTCCTATGATCTAATAGTGTTGTTTGTTTTTTGTTGTTTTTTTTTTTTTTTTTCTTCCTCTGTGATATAGGACTTCAGTATGCAGACTGATTTCTGTTGGAATTATTTTTGTGCATCAAAAGGTGACATAATTACTGAAGAATTATATGGCAGGTCTAATTACAAGAAATTGAAGGGAAAAACAACTTTTCACTGAACGTTTTAGTGTACAAAATAAGAAGCAGTATATAAATACATTACTGTCCACTACAGTCTTACCTTCTGATTATACTATTTATTGCTCTCTTTTCAGGTTAACAGCTGACTTTTTCTAATTGTCTGGACTTCCACAACTTAACTTTGGTTATTGTGCTTAGATTATCCCTGATTCTTTTCTATTCAGGCTTGTCCTCCTAGATTAGTAGAAATGAAATTAAAATGGCAAAATATGCCCTACTTTTAAACTAAATGGTGCTGATCCTTTCCGCAGAGAAGTACAGAGTTTGTATTAACTTGTTAGATTGTGGTCCAAAATTTAAATACAGATGTAGCCATGCTACTTTAATATTAAATTAAGTGAACTTAATAAAGAAAGTGACAATTCTGTGAAGCTATTTTAATGTATGATTTTATTTTGAATAATATAAAAAAAAGAGTCAGTATTTCTGTTGTATTAAGCTCTCATTGTCTTATCTGTTTCTCCATTCTGAATTATAGTGAGCGCTGGACTGAAAACTACTCTGGACATATGTATTTTTTTCGATTGCGAATGCTGGCGCGCACTCTCACCCACTCTTGCTCGCTCTCTCTGCACTCCTGTCCCAGTCTCACACATACACATGCACGCACATACACACAAAATTATGTTTCATCGCATCGTGTTGTTTATCTTGCAACAGGATCTTGCCTGATCTGAACTTGGTGCTTGAGTGAATTTGAGCTCGGTCAGTGTTTTTCAATTTATTGGAATATGAAGTCATATGTGAACTGAAATTAGATCATATTAAGAGCAGAGATTAATAAAAACATAATTAAATGAGGATAAGGTTTTACTGCTTTTAACAATAGATTAGCTGTGTTGTTTTTATAGGGGATTTCTAATCAGTAGTGATCTAAATGTTTGAAGATACAAAAGGTGGGAGTTTCCTCCCCCTCATTGTGTAGAGTGTGTGAAGTGTTGTGTGACTATGTTATGTTTTTACAGAGTAACTTGGATGTGAGATGTTTTGTGTTTGAATATCAGATTTTTTTTTGAAACATTCATGTATTATGGGAGATCGTCTAGCTAATCTTTGTGTAAGTGCCCTTTTGAAAAGTGTCTTATTCTGACTCTTAAAAACCCCTTCAAATACATTGAATGTGTAAGTAACACAACTGTACAGGAATTTATAACTTCACTTTCTAGCTTCATTACTCCTATTAAACTGTTAGGAAGGGGGAAGATATAATATATCAATCTTGGTTCACCATTATTATTTCCTTTATATATTAAAGGGATTGTCGTGTTAATTTACAACTCTTAAAAATAACCTGAAGACTAGTACGGGGAAAAAAAATTGTTTTAAAAATCAACAACTGGAGTAATGCTGTAGTGAAATACTACCTTTTCCGCTATGGAAGTGAAAAAAGAGTAGTGGAGTGAGAATGGTGTTCGTTATTAGGTTATTAGCTGTCTGTTGTCATGGTTCCTTGAAGGTGGTTTGTCATACATCAATAAATGCATCTCACTTACATTCTTGATACTTCTGATTTTTTTTAAAGTGTTAACATTAGCTAATTAGAGACTTAAAGTATATATCTAAGATTTTCAGACTCTGTTGTAACTGTTTACTTATATGGGTAACTTTGGGGATAATGGGGCTGAGGAAATGACTAAATAGTAGAGCTTTCAGAGATGGAATCTAGAGCTGTGTAGTTTTGTAAAGTAATCACTGATCTTTCTCCTAGTTGGGGAAAAAAAAAATCAACTACCAAAAACCCCCAAGTGTTGATTGCCAGCTGTTCAGAGAGATAATTCTCGGTTGGACAGTTGTCTGTTGCCTGGTTACTGGAACAGAATAAAAAAAAAAAGGTTAGCTTGTTAGCCAGCAGATCCCTAGTATTTTACATTTAAAAGGAAGCTGAAACTGAATGTGCCACTTGGTATGATCTTGAGATTGTCATGTATCTGACTCACTCTGTGTACTATTGCTTAGCAGCTTCTTATTTGGTAGGATCAGAGAAATTCTGAGTGAAGTTTAAGTAGAATGTTTGCACTGATTTCTTCTACATGTAGGGACTTATTCATGTTAATGAGTGAATAAACTTTGACATAGTAAATGGCTTTGGTTTGCAAGAAAGTTCTTTGTCTTCTATAAGAAAGGTTTAAAACCACTTGTGAGAGATTTGGAATGGTTAGTCTAACTTTAATACGTGATATAGACTAAATATATGCGCACTAGGTTGGCAAAAAAAAAAAAGAAAACTGAGGATAACTGTTATCACAGGGAAATATAATATTTAATAATTTTCAACTTTTTTCTTAAGATTGTTTTTGACTAGTTTTCAATATAATTGAAAGCCAAATGATGGTCAGTAGATCAGAAAGCATATGTAGATGAAGGTGCTTCTAGTAACAGTATTGTTTTTTGATAAAGTTAAGATTCCTGTAAAATAATTATTCGTTATGAATATTTATTTTCTGGACTCATGTCTTCTGGAAAAACAAACAAACAAAAAAAAACAAGCCTCAAAACCTAAGAAAAATAGCTGAAGTTGGTGTGCACTGAAAATTTTAAATTTTCCTCTTTCACGAGATTTGAAATTTCCATACAATACTTTGATGGTATTTTGCAGATAGATCAAAGTTCTAATGGATGTTTGTCAGAACATAGGTCTTGGAGCTAATATTTTGAAGATATAATCAGGGAATATTTGAGTCTCTTAATTGTTTTCCTCTTGTCCCTTGTGCAGTAAAAGAAACATGTTCTTGCTTTTCTTAATGAGTGCAACCTGTAACAAGAAATACTTTTTTCAAATGCTCTTTGATCTTGTTTGTTCTTGAATTAATTGCATTAACTTAGATATTGTCCTCAGTAGTTGACCACAGAATTTATTTTGACAGTGATCAGTAGCTTTTTGGCCAGCAGAGAAAGCCTTGGGTTTAGTGAATTTGTCAGACTGGCTTTTAGAAATGGAGCACAGAGCGATTTGGGAGGAGGGCTTGTGCCTGATTATGATCTCATTTCCATCTTTGGACACAGCTCTAGCATAAAGTTAAGCAACATCTGTAAAGGTTTGACTGGCAGACATCTCTCTGGGACTCATTGTTGCATCCTGCAGCAGGTGCAGTCATCTTTGTAGTCCGTCTTAAAAAGAGGTTAGTTTGGTTTTTAACATTTTTCAGCAGGCCAGTGGGAGTTAATGGCTTGGTGAGGGGTATGGTAGTTGTCAGTTGTCCAGTGTTGGAATGCTGCAGGTAATTGGGCTGGACTGGTGAGAGCTGTGGCAGTGTGCTTCTCACGTTGCACTGCAGCTGCTGTTGCTCTTAATTAATCTGACCCTCAGAGGCTACAGTGTCATGGTGTAAAATGCAACACATACTAGAAATGGAAAGGCTGCTTTTTCAACTCCTATTGATGGCTGTGTGTCAGAGTAGGCCTTTTTTGGTTTTCTAATTGGATTTGTTTGACACTAGCATAAAATTCTTAACGTACTTCAATCTAAATAATACATTTCTCCTGTTTATCAAATATATCTGTGGAGTAATTAAGCTGCTAAATGTGTTTTTGAAATTTCACTGTTATAATGGACATAAAAATATTTGTGTTTATTCTGACAACAAATACAATTGTGTGTAAATGAAAAGATTTATATTGTTTGTGTCTGGTATGAATTTCTAGTGTGCTGTAGTATGCTCTGTAGTAGGGTATGCTTGGTGCTCATGCTGGATAGCTCAGTCTTGCAACTTTTAAGGATTTCTAGTAATGTGGAAACATGTAAAATTGGAATTTGGTATTTGATAGTTGGAATAAAATAGTGTGCTGTGCGTGTGCAAGACTCTTCACTTAATGTAGATGTACTACTGTCTTCTTCCTGACTGCATGGCACGGCTTTAGGAAACTATCAAGTTCCTTACATTCACCTTGGTATTCAGGGCCATTCTGTTTTTCCATCCCTCAGAGGAAATATCAAACCAGAGTTTAGCCTAGAGATCTTTTAAATGTTGCATTATAGACGTGTGAGGTTCTATGCCATCTGATTTTTGTTTTGATTTCAGGGGTATCTGCATCCCAATTTCTGATTATTCATAGCACTATAAGGATTAACTACATTGCTTGTATTTTAATTTAAAAATAGATAAATTATTGTCATGATACTGTGTTTTAATTTCCCCTATATTTAATAGATGTATCAAATATTTTAATACATAATAAAATGAAAACTATCTAAATTCCCATCCCCTCATATTAGCTTGTTTTCACTTTAACATATTTGATAATTATGGTTGAATCTGATTGGGGTTTACTTAATATTAAATGTGCTGCTCTTGGTTATAGCCAAGCATTAAAATTCATTTGGAAGTACTTAACTGGTCTGGTTGAAATATCAGTTTAAGGCAGTATTTGAAAACACATCTGTGGAAGTCAGCTCCCAACTCTACAGTGCTAACGCGCCTTTGTAACTTTTGAGTATGAATTTATCACTCTTTTAGCTAGTTATGAGCAGTAGTGTTGTGCATGGCTCTTCTCGACTTCTGGATTGCAATACATTTTGTGTAAGGTTTAAGTGTTCTGCATAATTGATGGATAAAATTAAGTCTCATTTGTGAAAGACCAGGGAACATGGGTTAATATATGAAGTAGGGGATGTAAAGAACTAGCTATGTGACCAGAGAGCACTTGGAGGAATAGCATATTATGGACCGGAGGAATAGCATATTATGGACTAGGTTTAAAGTTATCTGTTGGTGATACAAATGATCTGGGGTCAGATTACTTGACAGTGAGGAAGAGATACCCTTGTCAACTTATGTATATGAAAGTGATTATGTGACATTAGCATTTGTTGGATATAAAGTATCATGAATCTCAGACAAAATTTCATATTTGCCTGGTCTTGTAGGTTTTGATTGTGAAAAGACTAAACATCTGTTTTTCATCATTGATCTCTCACTGCATCCTGCAGGGCCTGTCATCTCAGCATTGACAGGATCAGATGAAAAATACAATCGATGTGTTGACATTTTTTTGAGAATCACTCAGGTAAGATTACTTGTTATACAGAACTACAGTGAAATTCATGGCTGCTGCTAATGTTTCACCAGTTGGAGCCTTTGCATACTCAATCATTAATTAAATTAGATACTGAGGTTCTCTGCATGTTCCCTTGTTTCTATTTTAAAAGCACTTTTTGTGCCTTGCTCAGTGCCATTTAACTCATGTAATTTCCCACATAAAGAGCTTCACACATCTGTACTATTTTCCCCCACTTCATACAGCAGCACCTGTTTGCTTGAATCAAGAACCATAGTGCACACCTCCAAAGCTCTTGGAAGATTTGTATGTACATTTATTTTATTTTATTTTCAGGTAGTGACTTTAGTTCTTTTTAGATACTTCATTGGCAATATGGGAAAGAAAATTCTCTGTAGAGAACCAGATAATTAGAGGCAGCAGCAATTTATTATCTTCCTAGTGTGTTCTAAACTCTGATTTTCAAACTGTACATGAGAAATTACAAATATTTAACTGAATATACAACTGTGAAGTCTTTTCATTTTATAACATAAATTATTAAAAATATTTATATCAAGTCATGCACTGGAAAAGTAGGAAATTGTATGTGTCCATTCAGTTGGCTTTGCTGAGCATCCAGTGTGCTTCTGCAATTAAAACTGTATCAGAGTATATACCCGAAGAGTTTGCTATCATGGCTGTGAGGGAAGGGGGAGGAAAGACCAGTTGGAGCTTGATCTAGCTGAGGTTTCCATTTTGTTCTGATCTACAATCTGGCATTAGGAAATGCCGGAGTGTAGGTAGAATAATGTAAAGTAGTAGTACTAGCCACAGCAGCAATTCAGGTGCTGCAACAGAGCACTGTTTTGGCAGCAATATTGAGCTGGATTTACAGAATATCTGTTTTATTGTAATCTGGCAGCCTACCAACAGTTTTGAGGAACACAACAACAACAACAAAAAGGAAATAGGTGGCTTTTTAGCAGTTCATTGATCTGGATTTGAAGAAAACTTCTGTGGAACAAGAGAGTCTCTTCTGGCATTCTGTCTGTGCTGATTTTCAAAGGTCTGCAATGAAATGCTGCTACTGGATGTCTTAAAGCTTTATAAAAATGAATGGTTGCAATGAGAAGTGTTAGACATGGAACATGTATGGGCTTTGTTTTCTGTCTTGCATGTGTGTGCACACTTCATTCTTTGTATGTCTTGTACTTACTGTATTGGATGAACACTTGGCGACTCTGTCAATCTAAGGTAAAAATTGGATTCCCCAGGAACTCCTTATAATTACATCACTTCCTAACTTCTGAGTCTTTTACTGTGCAGCGCAGCACACCTAAGTCTGCCAGTTTGTGTTAAGATTACTCTTCCTCAAGCAGCATGTAATTTCTAACATAGTGAAATGCTCAAAAAATGAAATGTGTGTTACCTTTACAAAGATTTTTTTTTTTTTAGGATATAAGTTTTTGTGGTCTTATTTAGATTGGTAATGCCAAGTGCTCATCTAGTATTTGCACTGCTTTTAACAATAATTAAATATGTACTTCACAATTTTATAAGCTGTCTAGTTCTGTATGGATCTACTTCTATGACTACTCATTCTATTAAGAGCCAACATGATACATAAAATGAATAAGTTGGTTTTTTTCTGATTAATTAATCCCAAATAACCAGAAAAAAAGATGAACAATTTTGTGCGATGAGCAGGTAAACTCAGGATTGAACAGGAAAGAGCTCCTATAAAAAGGAAGTTATCTTGTGTAGCCAGTAGCTCTTTGTTTTACTTGAGTTCATAATGAGTTCTTTCCCTGAATTACTGCTACTTAGAAGAAGGAAACAAATGATTCCTCAGGTAGCCACATTTCAGTTAGGTTGTTAAAAACCAGTGTTTCTAAAGGTATGTAGAAATCCACATGTAGTTGCTAGCCTCAGAGCTCTAGTCTTGCATGTTCTTGATGAGAAAATCAATGAAATGCTCAGCTATATTTGTCTTCCTTTAGGTGTCCTGTACCTTTTAAAAAGAAAATCACCTCAGTTTGTGCAAGTGTTTTATAACCTTCTAATCTTAGAGTGGACAGTGGTAGCTAGGTCAGTGTTTGGATTAAATAATATATTTATACCTAGTTAATTTTAATTTTTATTTCAGTTTTTAAATGGCATTTTGTTGATTAGTAACTAGTTATTCTCTTGTTCCTGTGTTATCTTTTACAATGGCTCATGTTCTTGATAGTAGATACTGTTTGAAAGAATGTGGGTTTTGATCTTCAGAAGTAGTTTCAATTCTGTCCTTCATACTCCATTAGCTTAGCACTTTCTGATTTGGAAGCTGCAGACGTGAGAAGAGCACAACATTTAGTCATCCATAATTGTAAAATAGGTACCTTGATTTTTCCCTTCTCCAACACACATATGCATATACTCAGAATGAGTAAAAATAAACTCTTCATTGTTTATCCACTTTTTGTCCTTTTTTGATGGAATAACTAATTAATCTGGTGCAAAAATGACTACCATGCTTCCAGTGTTGGCTAGTCTGGGAATTTATTAAGTTTAATCTTGTGCAAAATTTGTTTTGATTATTTTCTTAGGTAAGGAAGTCTCTGCTTGTAAATTTTGGCAGCTTTGTATTGTCTATCTGACAATCATTGATCTTTTAATTATTTATTTATCTTAAGTATTTGGCTTTTTACTACAATGGCCAGTTCTGGTTTGGGTGCCTTGTTTCTTCAAATACAAACTTTCAGAAGTGATGGCAATTTACTAAGGGTTGCAGTATTTGAACTGCAATTATAATTTAATGACCTTTTCCTAAAAATATGCTTATAGTTAAATGGTCTCCCAAGATAACATGGGGATTTTTTTTTTTTTCTGTGAAATGTTATTGCATAGGAGATCGGAATAGGTGATCGTAATGCTTTCAGTAGTTGTAAGCATGAAGATGTCCTCACTTGGTTGGTTTTTCCCTGTCAAAGGTTCTATGAAGACAAAACTAAGAAAGCATACAGGGGTTTGGTGTAAATTAAAATGTATTAGTAGCACTGGTTTTGTGTGGCAAGGTTTTCATATTGTAAAGTATGCTTACTAGGGAGGTACAGATAAGCTAATGATGACTACGTGATATTCAAGTCAACTGTGCTTAAAACTGAAAGTATTTCAGGAACTAATATACATTTCATATTTGTAGCATGACCTACTTCAGTAGGTCTAGAAAGACGTGTAATGTTGCATTGGAACACTGGAAAAGGAAAAGTGAGGGAAAAGTGCTGTTAGTAGTTATTTACTGAATTGTAATGCAGTTTATTGGCAAACCAAGGGAGGATGATGGTATATTTTATGCGAAGTGATCCCAGTTTATAAAGAAACAGATGCGTGAACTGTAGTTTGAATTCAGATCCATAGATACTCTGAAATCCTTGTAGGTAAGTCTATGTAGAGAGAAGGACCAAGATACCTTAGGAGATTTGAGTATACTTTATCTCTCTGTATTGAATAATTTTTAAAGTTTCACTCTGCTTTAAGCAGGTTCTGTTGTGTTAATCCCTTTAGAGTGCAGCAGTTTTCACATACCATTTAAATGCTGGATTCTAAAGCGATTATCCCTTCCCCAGTTTCTTCTTCCCTTGCTCAAAAGCAAAAGATGTTTTTCATATTGGATTTCTATATAGGTATTTCTTCTGGGTAGAAATAACTTACTGGTGCCATCTGCTTCAAGGGGTGTAATGTCCCCTACATATGCCCGCTTCCTTGGGGGAAATTGAGGTATCTTACTGGATAGGCCATCTTACCAATGCTGAAGATCATTACAAAGATATGTTTCATAAAAAAATACTATGCATATGCTGATTATTTGGGAGAAAGCCAGTGATTTGGTCTCAACAAGTATTTTCAGTTTTTAATCTTCAAGTTATTTTTTAGAGCTCCAAGTTTTCCCTCTACAAACCTTTAAATTCTGAATCTGAGAATAGTAGTTCAGCATGTTCTAAACACTAGAAAATCTATTGCTTTTGTAAGCAGTTTAACATGCATCTTCTTTTTCGTTTCCACTTTTATACTTGATGTTCAGAATGCCGCTAAAATGTAACTAGAACTGATGAATTCAGATTTTGTGGTAAGTAAAACTTCCCATTTTTAGGTAGGGTGAAGATTTTTGGAAATAATCAAAACCTGATGAATTGTTTCCCATTCTTTGTGTTGCTTGAGATCAAATATTCCACCCAAGTTGAGCATTTCTTAATGTTGTCCAAACTCTTTATATAGGTGGGTTAATACAATGAGATACAGTTCTTCCATTTTTCCACTGCTGATGTTCTATTACTTTCAGCAAAAAGGAATACAAATAATTTTTCTTGTCTCTTAAGCATAAGGGGTGCAAATGAGAATTTCTTTCCTATTTGCCACTGCTTCCCAGGAAAGTGAGTGGGGACACTCCTACAAAGGCCGTTTCTCTATACAAACATTAAATTCAAATGAGTGCTGAATTTACACAAGGTGGAATATGCATCCAGTCTACATAGTCCCATATTAGTGTGTTTTCACATAGGTATAGATGAATAGTAGTGTATATTGAAAAAAAAAAAATCTGTATATCATCCCAATTTAGATCTTTTGGTAAAAGACATCTTTCTTCCTAAGAGTTTACCTTTTTCTAGCAAAGGAATGTTTTGTTTGTGTTTTTTCCTGGTGCTTGTCTATGGTAGTTAACATTTACTTCTGCCTTTTCCTCTGAGGAGCGATGTATTTTCACCATTTTTTAGTCTTGCAAACAATTGTAATTGAACTTTTCTCAACTGGATAAAGTTGTTTGAATCTGCATTTGGGGATGTTGTTCTTCCTATATTCAATTTAATGTAGTCAAGTAAATTATAAATACAGAAATAAAGCATGTTGCTACTTTGAGGATCAGGTAGAATGCATTTTCAGTTATAAACAGATGTTTATAAAAAATAGGTATATAATATGGATTATAAGTATGAACTTGCCAAACATAAATGTTCTCTTCTTTTGGGACAGGAGTTTTATAGCCTTTTCTTTTAGTTCATGGTCTCTTTGCAAGAAAAATTACATTGTTTTACAGGTTCCTTTAAATTTTTAATGCAGAAATGCAGCCCTTTACTAATGCCAAAAGCAGGACAAATGATAAAAAAGTAGTGTATGTAATCAGTAATGTTTTGTAATTGTCTTACTCTGACTTTATTTAAAAATGTGGGTAGATTTTCTGATATTGAAATAATAATTCTGCATCTTTATGTATAGACTGGCTTTTAAATATGTTTGTAAATATGTTAAGTAATTCCGTGTAGGAAAATACTGGCTTTGTGTTAATGTATGCTAGTTTTGCTAAAAGGTCCATTTTAAAAGAGAGTCTCATCTAATTAGATCTAAAGAGATCTAATCCAGATTCAGTTATAAATCCTCTTCAAACTAAACGTTTTCTAGAATCTATTTCCATTTGCAAATAATTGCTCTTATTTCAACGTTGTTTTTTCTTTCATTCCAACACACTTGTCTTATTTTAGTTTTGAAAGGTAGAAATAAACATGAAGAAGTATGGAACTAACTGATTTATCAAAAATTATCTAAACAATTATTTAATTATCATAATTAAAATTCTCATCTGAAATGTTAAAAGGCACAGGTAAACTTTCTAAAAATAAATTCTAAGTAATATTGACGGTTTTAGTTAAAATAATAATAAGTCAAATTGTCCTATTTTTGTTTATTATTACATAAAATGTTTTGACTCATCTTTTAGAAGGATTGTTTGGACTTTTTGTTAGGGAGGAGATTGGTGAAGTACATGTGGAAGAAATTAAATATATACACCATTTTGCTTTTCAGTGAGGAAAATGTTGGAATACTTAAGGTTTTCCCATATTCTGGATACACAAGGCTTTATTTTTTAAAAAATCTTACTCTAATTTATTTACTGAAAATGAAAATCTAAGAAGTTTTAGTTTAGTATTCGAATGCTAATGCCTTTCAAATTACCTCAGAAAAAAGTTAAACATTATTTTTGCATGTGTTTCATTTTGAGCTTAATAGAAACCTTCTGTAAAGGTAACTGCAGGTTCAAGGAGTTGATGCTCATTTAAAAACAAACAGGGAAAAAAAAACAGAGAGGCACTTCTTAATTAATTAGTTTATATTCTTATAACGTAATCTATGTTTTTAGAATAAGGCAGTGTATTCAAGTATATCTTGATATTGTCTGCTTTCTGTTGAAATAAATTATACCACCTACAATTTGCAAGAACTGAGGGAGACAGTGGAAAAATCCAGTTGATGACTGAGTGGCCTGTCTTTACCTTTATTTTGTACTCCTGAACGAGAACCAAAAGTATTTGAAATGGCTGCTACATTGTTATTTGGCTGCTAAGGTGTTAACTGTTTGTTTTTTTTTATTTCAGTGTATAAAAATACATGGTCCTGTTTGAGTTGCAAAAGGAGAGATTAAGATTATGTAATGTTTCATGGTAATTATGTGTGAGCTCTTTGCTTATTTACGCAAAGAAACATTAAAAAAAAAAAAATCCCTCTGAACAGCTGAAGCGACACCAAACACCAGCTGGGGAATCTGAAATAAAATATTTTAGGACATGATTTGTATTGAACTGCAATTAGAATGTATGATTCTGCAGTAGCAATTGTTCTGAGTGAGGTCAAATTGCACACGAATAAGGAACACAAGTGAGGTCTGTCTGCACTGCAACTGATGCCTGCACATGTGCTATTTCACAGTATTTTTTAATCACATGCAAAACTAGGAGAATGACTGACTTGATTGTTTTATTTGTCCATTGTCAGTTAAGACTTAGTATGTCAATAGGTCAATTAAAGACTTGAAAGAAAAAAAAACAAAAATGGAAAATAATATATTTGGGAAACTTATTCTTACTATTAAATTTAATTTTGCACCTTAACATTTTACTAGCAAGAAAGTTAAAAGCATTACTAAAACATTGGAGAAACTTGTTCGAATGTAATTTTTCTATATTTTTTTACATGTAGTGTTACTGCATGTTAAAAATACAATATTGACCTAATAGTATTATAAAAGACAGCATTTTCTGTTGTCAGATAAAATGGTGCATTTTGACACATTGTTTAAAAACTAGAACAGCTCTGCATATGAAAACACAAACTGTGATAATTAGATAGATATGCCATATGTGGTAGTTTAAGTTGGCATATATCTCAAATGGCATGTTTAATGTACTGTATTACTGGAATTAGTAATTTTACAGCTGAAAGCTGTTAATTCTGTTGTACCGATTCTCCCCCCACCCCGCCCCATGAACCTGTAGGTAATGATGGCAGACATTTTTCTTTGCACAGCTCTGCTTCTGATAACTTAAAACATAGTTATGAACTGCTGTATTTTTAGAGGTATCTTTGAGTAGTGTGTGTTCCCCATAATATTTTAGCTATTTCTAACTACTTTAGAATTCAAGACTTTTAAAAATAATGATACAATTAGTATTGAGGGATGGTCAGAATGTTTGCTGTAATAAAATGTCTATACTGAGGAAAGAAGGAAGGTCTGTTTTTTCAACAGAACCTGTTTTCTTAACGCAGAACTTCCCTCACTTCTTAAGGTAAGGAAAAAAAAAAAAATGTCCACCCTAAGCACTTGAGAATTGCCAATGGTGGTTAAATTCTGCCTCCCTCCTCATCCCCTTGAGACTAGATGGGGCTTGCACAAGAAGCTGAGGGGAGAGACAACCAGGAAGATGGCTTGAACCGACTAAAGCTATTCCATGCTGTATAACGTTGTCCTAGCAACAAAATGGAAAGGAGGAGTTTTTAGGTAGCATTCTGCTCAGAGAGTAGCTGGACAGTGGTTTATGCTGGGAAGGGGTGAGTGATTGCCTTTGTGTCACTTTTTTTTTTTCTTCTTCCGTTTTTCTTTCACTCATTGAACTATTTTTATGTTGACCCATGCTTTTTTTTTTTTTTTTTTTTTTTTTTTTTTTTTTTTTTTTTTTTTTTTTTT
>JAAGAY010014711.1:4146-15314 GCA_011801015.1 Ardeotis arabs
CTCCAGAACTGGACACAGTACTCCAGATGAGGTCTCACCAGGGCAGAGTAGAGGGGGAGAATCACCTCCCTTGAGCTGCTGGCCACGCTCCTCTTGATGCAGCCCAGGATGCCGTTGGCCTTCTGGGCCGCAAGAGCGCATTGCCGGCTCATGTTGAGCTTCTCGTCCACCAGCACTCCCAAGTCCTTCTCCTCAGGGCTGCTCTCCATCCATTCTCATCTGTGATCCTTCCCCAGGTTCTGGGCACCTGTTGCTGGAACTGGCATCAAACTGACAATAGTGAGATGGATTAAATACTATTGGAAAGGTAATGTGAGGGATATGAGGTTGCTTCTAATTCATTGCCTAAATGAATTGATAAAAATTTTATAAGCATTTACTGCTGTTTGTGTAAGGCTACATAGTTATTCAATGTTTTAACACAGCCAGTGGATTTTGGTGAGATGACCTAATGACTCTGAGTGTTGTAAGAAAACTCCCATGTTAGCTTGCCAAGATTTACTTTCCCACTAAGCCAGAACACAATATACAGTTATAACCTAACTGCACTGGCAAACTAGAAGGAAACATATTTCAACAATGATAGAAAAGGAGATGAAAAACACCCAAAGATAATAGAAAAAAAAAATAAATAAAACAACAGACTGAGGATTCAATGACTCGTTGCTGGCTTTATTTGTACTGGATCAATGCCAAAAAAAACCCCTCAGGCTTACAGAAATAGAAACAAGAAGTGGCTTCAGCCAGGTATATAAGAAATAGATGGTGTCAGACTGCTTTCTGCCATACAATTCTGACCATTTTTCCCCCTCTTTTTGCCACTGACCTTCAGCTCTCTTCTATGGCCTCTTTCATAATCTTCACTTCAGCTACTTTACAGATGTTACCATGCTTATCTCCCTAATTCTTCTCATTTATTCCCCTCTCAAAAGCACCATGATCATACAGTAATTCCCCTTCAGAAGAATTAATATTGACTTTTTCATTTTGTTATAAGTGATAGAAACTGAGCAACCACCTCCACACACAGTCAGTAGAGATTAAGAGGGAAAATGATGGTGCTACTATGACTCTAACAAGCTATCAATATACTTCCTCTGTTGTATGTTATATCCCTTTCTTTGACATATTGTTTGTCTTGTCTATCCAATTTATATTTTTATAGTAGTATCAGCTTTGTTTCTACAGTACCTTACATCGAAAAAAGGAAGGAGGTGGTGAAGAACAATAGTAATAATTCATGACTATACATTGAATTGAAATATAGTGATGATGATGATGATGATGATGAAGAAAATAAAGCTAATGTTCTAAGATGGCTGTTTTGTTTTTTTAAAAAAACAACAAACAAACAAAAATGGGGTTAGCTGGTTCTCAGTTACAGTTGAGTTTTCTTACACAGAGAAGCTCTCTTGCACAGACACTAAGCCGGCATCTTGCTTCTGCAAGACAGAGACGGCCAGCCTGTGCAAAATTCAGAACCCTAACCTCCAATTTCATAAATACACAAAGTTTTTCTTTCTCTTCTTGTAACATCAAAGTAGGACTAACTTGAGAACCCATTTCAGAGAAACAAAAATAGTTCATTTGTTAACTTGAATTAGCTTGACTAGAGCAAGTTTGGAAAGCAGTGCAGAACAATGAGGATGCAGTGGAATCGATGTCACCATAGATTCATAGCTAACTAATACCTACAGTCCAAGGCACAGCTCTGTGGCCTGCTCAGAAGTTCGTGTTGCCCAATCTCCACTCTATTGCTATGCTAGCTAGTTATATTATTTCAGATATGCCCATCATGTCTCCTAATGTAGTACAGACATTGCCTGCGATGGTTTTATTAAATGATGTGATTCTAAAATAGATTTTATCAGGCAGTGTTTCAATTGTTTACCTCTTTCCAAGTTAGAAAACCAGTAAAGCACTTACCTTGGGGAAAAAGAAAAAAAAAAAAATCAGTTGAGATTCCAAACATGTAGGCTTCAGAAATGTGGCATGCATTGTCTGTATGGAAATAAGGAATAAAAACTTATGGATATTCACATTTGAAGGCTAAGGAAGGAATAATCTACTGTGGCAGAAGAAGGCATTGCTTCAGCATAACTGTATTTTCACCTAGAATGGCATATGAATTACTTTTAATTTTTTTTTTAGCAGTGGTAGCTAGGAAATAGTAACAAAATTCAACAATTCAGCATTTCAGAGTGAAATTATAGTAACAGTGACATGAATTACAACATTTTCACTGATGTCCATATAATCTTTGCAACTAACCAGTAGTTTTACTTGCTTCCTAAGTATTAGAACCTACCTCCTGTACACCCAGAGTCCATTAAAAGGACCAGGAAAACAAAGTAGCTAAAGCGAATGAATGACCTCTTATCTAAATTATCCTTGGCATTTGGCTTTATTGTTTCTGACCACAGGACCCTCTTCACGGAAAGAAGACAGCCTGAGAAAAGACAGATGTCATCTGACAAAGTGAGGGAAGGACATCTTGGCAAAGTGGTTTGCTAATTCAGTGAGGAGGGCTTTAAACAAGGCTGGTGGGGAATACTGACAATACCTGGAGAGAAGTGGAGGCGCGATGGAAAGTGAAGAGCCATCCAGAGGGATCCATGATGATGGAGGCACTCTCATTACCCCTATGGAAGTAGCATGACTACAGATTTGTCTCAAGTGTCTGCAAACAGCATGAGAAACAAACTTGAGAAATTAGAAGCTGTCCATGAACAATTCCAGAGCTGTGATCTCCTTAGGATCACAGATACGTAGTGGGATAGGACTCAAGAACGGAATGCTATAACAGGTGGATACAAGCTCTTTAGCAAGAATGGGATAGGAAGGCAAGCAGGAGTGGTTGAACTTTGCACAATGGAACAGTTAACATTCATGGAACTTTACCTTGGAGCAAAAAAAGTAAGCTGGTCAAGGATGGACCAACATGGGTGATGTCATGGTAGGCCTCTGCTACAAACCACCTGATCAAAAAGCCTTCTAAAGCCTCATGAAAGCTTCTTTTAAAAAAAGTAAAAGTCAGATGAATAGCAGAACTACAGATCCAGACTTCAAGAATATCAGATTTTAGCTTCCTCAGGAATCTGATTGGTGGGGACACATGGAAGACTGTCTTATATAGCCCAGGAGAGCTAGCTGATCTTCAAGGACAACAATTCTTTCCAGTATGCAGACAATCTAGTAATGATGTGAGATGGCCAATGTAGATGAACAGGGAACACGTGACTGAGCTCATATGCAAAAAAATGGAGTACATAGAAAGCGGAAGAGGGGAGCAGCTACCTGGGGGAAATACAGAGACATTGCTCAAGCGTACAGGTTTGAAATGAAAGCCAGAAGTTGAAACTAGAAAAGAGTGTGAAAGGCAACAAGCAGGGTTTCTGCAAGTATATAGGTAGCAAAAAAAAAAAAGAAGACATGTAATCTCACTTTTCAATGGGCAAGGGATCTAGTGATAAATGATGCAGAAAAGACTTAGAGCCAGTTTTGTCTCTATTTTACCAACAAGATCTACTCTCAGGTTTACCAGCTCCTGAGCCTGGCAGCAGTCTGTGGGAGTGAAACAGTTACTTACAATAAAGGGAGAGCGAATTTAAAATCACCAAAACAAGTTGGACACACACAAGTCAATGTGATGACATGGGGAGCATCTGAGTGCACTGAGGGAGCTAGTCAATGTCATTACAAGACTTTTCTCTGTATTTAAAAGGCCATGGTTACTAAGAAATATTCCTGATCACTGAAAAAAAAAAGGCAAAAAACACACAGAGGTTTAAAAAAAGAAACACAGCAAGGAGAAGGATCCAGGTAACTGTAGGCCAGTTAGCCTAATCTTGATTTCCAGAAAGATTGTAGGACAAATGCATAGACGAAAGTAACTCAGCAAAAGAAGGGTCACAGAGTCATGTATCAAATGAAATGAGGTTGAAAACTGATTCAGGATCTTATCTAAAGCTTGTTAAGCTCAGTCAGTCTAAGAGTCTGGAAAACTAATCTCAGGATCTGAAAATAAGACCTGGAGTGACATCTATTCTGTTCAGAAGAAAGAAACTCAAACAAAACCCAGCTCCTCCCCTTGCCTCAGATCTGAGTTTCCCTGCCTAGGAACCAGATGGTTTGTTCAGCATCAAACCGCAGTAGAAATCAACACATAAACAATTAAAAGGTTTGAACTCAAGTTTGGATTCAAACCCAAGCTAACATCACAGCACAAACAAAATCCTAACTGAAGATGTTTCCTTGCTCTTCACTGAGAGAGTCTCCAGCTCTCATGCAATATGCCGTTACTGGGATCTATTCCACAGATATATGTACCCATCATTGGTTGAATCCCACAAAGACAGAGTTAGTGTTTGCCTGGATAAATTCCACATGAAATTTATTTCCTCTGACATTTCTTTGTACTCCATGAAGAGTCATAATAAAATGTTAATTGTCAGCATTATTCCCAGTGCAGACATATTTTTTGAACTGTATCATGACAATCATGTGATAGACATGGATTTCACAATGTACAAGACATTCCTCCTTTACATAACTTTCAGTCTACTTGCCAACTTATTTCCTTCATGCTTAGAAGGTTTTGCATTGCTCCTTGGCTACCTGAACTCCTGGGCTGATTTTAGCCAAGTAGGTCAGTGTAGTATGGATTAATTAAATCCTCTGGAAAATTAAATAGGATGCAAACTCCAACCTTTTTCTTCTACTAGTAACATAAAAAGTAAGGTTATGCACAGTAACTAGAAATGTACAAGTCTGTTACCCAAAAAAAAAGTTACAAAAGAAAGTGTTACTTATACATGTAAATAAAATTTTAAATACTTGCTGTCACTGCCTGAAAAGATAAATACTATGCTGATTTAGCTATCTGAATCTTATCTTGCAGTTGTTTACGTGAATCTCTTCTTGTATTAATTTTACTTAAGTTAAGGTACACTTTCTTGAATGGAATTATCTTGTATTCCTAGAGGTAAAATAAAATAAAATAAAATAAAAAGTGTTTGTTGCTTTATGTGCAGTTTCCTTAAGCGTCAGGACAATTTGTTTCCTTTTAATCACATGTAAGGGTTTTCTGAGAAAATGTTTGGACTTCTCTTCAGATTTGAGCACAGTACTACAGATCCTTCAGATCCCTCTTGAGATCTAAACATGTGTGTGTGTAGAGCTGTGCTGAAATTTGTTCACATTTGATTTCTGAAATGCAATGGGGACAGGCCTTTTAAAAATCAAGAATCATCTGCTAAAACCTTTAGAAGTTCATCTCTGCATCCTGAAGGGAGTAATGCTATGCCTTGTCTCACCTTCAGAACCAATAACACCATGATTACAATTACTTACTTTATTTTTTTCATCTATTATGTTACAATATTATGAAAGTGAAAGCACAGAAGTAAAATGTTGGTGTAATGCAAGAAACAGAAGAACAAAATTTCAGTGACCTCTGAGTCCAGTAATGGATTTGTCAAGAAATAATGAATCCAGGAACTTATCTTAGTTAGATATTTCCTAATGCCAGGCTACTGCAGAAACACTAAATCAACTTTCTGGCATTATTTGTGGTATAAAGGGCTCAATTTGTTATTCAGTAGTTCAACTAGGCTTCAGGCTTGATAACTCAAAGCTATGTTTCACAGTCAAGCTCAGATTAGCCTGTATGAGGAGAAGAAAACTTCAGAAAATGTGACAAATAAATTAGTGTGACTTGGTTTTAACATACTGGTCTTTTTTCCTTTTTTTCCCTCAGGGAAGTTAAAATTATTCTCTCCAAGATTTAGGCAACAAAAATGTATTACCTGTGTAATGCAATGATAACTAACAAGAGCTTTTCAATTCAAAATCTTTTCAAATATGTAGTCCGTGGCATTGGCTTTACACAGACAACTTCCACGTGCTTGGTCAGAAGAGGCTTGTCTTCCTCCAAGAGTGAGATCCTGGGAGGACTGTATGTGACCACCATTGTTATTTACTCTCCCTTTCTCCATCCCCACGTACAGGCTCTCTAGCCCTTATGTGGAGGTAGAAAGGTTAAAATTTCATAGAATCATAGAATCTTAAGGTCGGAAGAGACCTCCAAGATCACCAAGTCCAACCACCAACCTAACACCACCATGTCCACTAAACCACATCTACAGGTTCTTTGAACACCTCCAGGGATGGTAACTCTACCACTTCCTTCAGCAGCCTATTCCACTGCCTGATCACTTTTTCAGTAAAGTGTTTCCTATTCAATCTGAACCTCCCCTGCCACAATTTGGTTCCTCATGTCCCAGATAAAGCATTTGAAGAAAGATGAGCAACAATCATGTATTGAAATGTACTCCAAATTCAACATGCAAAGCTCCAGACACAGGCTGATACAGGGAGGCAGGCATCCTTCCATGCTGGCATGTTTTTCTCCGGTGTAGTTAGGGAAGAGTAACAAATCACCTGTCCTTCCCCCTGCAGAGATCCTGTGGAGACAGAGCAGTGCAGCACAAAAGTCATTGCAAGGAGAGTGAAAAGTTAAGGCCACTGTTTCTTTTTAAACTTGGCTGCTCTCATGCATTTTGGACAGAGATGACAGTGAGAGACAGAGGATTTCTGTTAAACGTAGAGCTGTTCCTTTGAGCTGCCATATGGTCCATCATGCCAATCAGTTTCTCTGTGAAACCACATGCTGCATCTTCATCCCTGTGTCAAGGTTTGGAGACAGGAGATTTAGCAAGTTGTAGGTCCCCAGCTGTTTTCTGGAAGGGATGCTTCCCCCAGGGAATGTTCTTTTAGCCTATTTTGAGGCTTCACTACAGGCTCTACTAAGAAGTATAAAGGTGTGGGAGTGAGAATTTAACCCTTAACATATAGTCACAAGCTTAAGATACAGTCTCACTTCAGGCATATACTAACAAGCATTTTGATCATGACAGACTTGCTTCAACTAAATTCAGAAACCTTGAACTCAGTTCATTAATCGTGACCTTTTTTGTTTTGTTTTGTTTTATTTTGATTGCCTAGTGGAAGACTATTTTTTTTTAGTTAAATCTGAAATCTATTATGTATTCAAATCTATTATGTATATCCAAAACTCACCGGCTACTGAGAAGGAAATTAACTCCATCCCTGCTGAAACCAGGACAGACACACAGTTCTGCAATTAGCCTAAAGTAGCATTTGTAGTTTAGCACTGAAAATAAACTAGAGGTTCTGCCTGATGGCTATCTGTTCATGGTAAAGAACTGGAATGTGGACAAAGAGGAAATAAACTTCTTCTTTCATCAGTTAACATATTTTATTACCTAAAATGGATGTATATAACTCATTATTTCACACTTATCAGCTAAAGAAATTTGTACACCAGTATAATTATGCATGGCTCATATACCTCACATCAGCTCACTTTCTAGATTCTTGTTTAGACGTATATGCAGTCATGTGTCAATAACTGTGCTATCTATGGCAAGGTCACACGGGAAGTGATGAAATAATACCATATAGTAAAAAGTCAAAATTTCTCATATATTCCTGGGAAATAAGTTGGATTTTAGCTGATGTTTGTTTTTAAATAAAATCTATATTTAATCTATTTTTTAAATTTAAGGATGGCAGAATCAGAAAATATTTCACATTAAATTATACTGATAGTGAACAGAAGATGCAAAATTCTATAACCTAGGAGTTATTTGGACTGTAAAAAAATCTCAAACCAAAATGTGAAACATCAGTTCAATATGTCAGTAGCAGAAGCTTCCTAGTTCAGTGTAGGAGATATTCATGGGTGTTCTATACATGCCCAGAACCTATCCAATCAAAACAGCTCAGCACCTACTTCCAGAAACTACCAAAGTGATACTTAAGTTCTCCAACAGAACTAATCCAAGAGATGTAGCCATATGCACCCTTTGTAACTACTGCAGACGATGATACTTGAAAGAATTGCATTAAAATTAAGTGTTCGTTCATCAAGTGAGGAACCAGCTCCAGATCCTATGCTTCAACATTGTCTATCTCAACTGCTACATCTACTGTAAGGCTACCAACTAATCTAGCTATGGAGTACTTTCCACTGCTTCCATTGAAGTTCATCCCCTGTACAGAAAGAAATACGAGGTACAGGGCCTCAGGAGAAATGCATAAAAGCATGCACCTCAATTACATTTTCAAATTTGCGCTGTTTTTCTGTAAAAGGGCTTTAGGAGAATAAGTCTCAATTTAATAAAAACACTACAAAGCACCTGCTTTTGTTTTGCAGTACAGATTTAAATGGCTGACTTTATAACCCCAATTTTTAAAAATATTAACCATAAAAATCACTTAAACCCTTACTACAGTAACAAAAAAACTACCCATGAGTTTGCATTATAATGTATTCTCATGTTTCCTAGGAGCAGAATACAATATAGACTTTAGTAGTATGATGGGTAATGTGACATAAGGACTAAACCAAAAACTCAACATGTTTCTCATAGTCAAGACCTTAATCCAGAGTTCTGTGTTTCTTTTTCATCAATGCATTGATTTAGGTCTATGACAGAAGCATTCCTGACTCGGTTTCAAGTAATAACAACATTTCATTACCAGCTGCAGCAAGGGAATCTGTAAAACTTGGAAAATAGTTTATGATTTAAAAAATTTTATTATTTTATTTTGTAGCAATATTTTGATGACAGTTATAAAAATAACCCAAGAATTCTGTCTTTAGCTTAAGTGTGGCTATCTTGGTAGGATCTTAAGCATCGTTATTCAAAGGACTACATATTTTTGACAAAATTGACAAGAAAGCTTACTGTTATTTTATAATAATCAAACTGATATGAGACTTTGTGATACTACTTGATGCTTATGTAATGAGTAGATATCTGTTTTCCTGCTGCTGATCTTGAAAAAGGAAAAATGAGAGCTATCAAAAATCTTACTAAAGTCATTGTAAACATAAACACTTAGTGGAACACAGATCACTTTAGATAAACTGTCAGCATCAGCTTAAGAGTCCTTAGTAGAGCTACTATATAAAGCAAATTTTTTTTCTTTTTTTTTTTTGTGAGGCCAGTCAAGGATATAATTAATATCCTAGTTGCTCTATCTGTATTGAAAATTTACAGAAGTGATGTTGTCATTGATCTGAAAGTGACACAAATGCCTGACTTTCAATGACTCAACAACATTTGTTAATTTAACAGAGTGGAACATCTGCATTGACTGCAGTCTTAAACAACTCCATATCTTTCATGAGAACTATTTAGTTTAAAACACTGTATTTTAAAATAAAACTGGAATTTACTATAACCTTTTGAAAATAAAATTAATATTCTAAATTGTCAGATAGGTTGTCTTCTCTACAGAAATTATAAATATGTAGCATAGACTTTGCCGTGTAAGAATAAGATGACATGCAGGGATGTAGCTTCTATAAACTACCGCAAAATCTATTTTTTCAATTTTAACTAGAATGATGTACAAAGAAAAATACTATATTTACTGGCTCTGAGGGCTATGTGAAGTTCATTTATCAAATTTCTTAAATTAAAATACCTAGTGACACACAAAACTCAGGCTTGACATGGGATAAGAAAACAACTCAGAATAAAGTCTATTGGATTAAAAACAGATATGTTAAATATAATTCCCATAAATAAAGTTAATATCATCTAAGAAAACTCACAATTAATGTATTTGTGTGAGGCTTAGGAACTGGAATATACCAAATGGTATGCGTCAAGTTATTGTTAGGTTTCTCTGCATTTACATCACACACTGGCTTGATTTAATTTCTGACATACTCTAATTTGAAACCTTATTGTTCTGCAAAGCAAATCATCAGACAGATACCTCTGGATCACGGTGCAAGACTACAGCAAAATTGTCATATTTCTAATGTGCCTAAAAGAGAGAATATAGAATTTAAAGTACTCATAAAAATATTTTAAACTCAGTGAAAGAGCAAAAGTAAAAAAAAGTAGCATAAGAGAAAATATATTTGATTACAAAACTCATTTAATATTGCTCACCTTTAAAGTATGTAGATATAAACATATATCTAGTACACAAGCTATCTGAGATTTTTATCACCACTTAATTTGATTGTGTTTGAGTGATTTCCATAGAAAAATAGTTTAAGAGCAGCAAAGGCAGCACAGAACATAGTCTTTGCCTGTTCTTTATGGAGAGAATTGACATCAACAATAGGCCACTGTTAAAATTATGCTTTATCTCATGTTAGTCACCACACTTTCAACGGCTTTATATTTTTAAAATGTAGCCTGTATCCTCAAGACTGAAAAATTTTGTGAAAAGGAATTGATTTACTTTCAAGAAGAAATTGCTAAACGCACCTGAGACAGAGTCAGCCCCAGCCAGGAGGAGTATTGTGGGTTTCACCCACTCTTCCTAGGGATACTGCCTTCTAAAAGAGCTTGACTATTTTACCATGCGACATACTTTTCACTTGTCTCCTCTGACATCATGTGACGCCCTTGAGGGCCTCAGCCATCATCATTATTTGAAGAGGTGTTATTTTCTTCCTTCCTTCTCAAGTCAGAGTGTCTGAAGCAATGCAAAGGCTGTATAACAGCCCAGAATGACAGTGGTTTTATATGATAAAACTTAGAGCACATATTATATACTCCAGAGTTTGGTATGAGGCAATGTGAAGATCGGGGGTTTTTTTTAATGGATGTTGGCCTGTCACAACAGGGCTAGAGGACAGAGTGCTAGAGCTGGGCAGTTTCAGCCCCTCTGCCTATTGAGAAAGGTTCCAAGACAGGATTACACAAAGACCTATGGAAGACAACTAGCTTTTTTTACTCAAAAAAAAAAAAAAATCTTTATGATGTCTTATTTCTGTTTTAAAGCAATTCATACACATTATTGTGTTTGACACAGGGATATCCATACATATATATTTTTCAGAAGGATGTAGATGCATTCACAGGAATCCTGTACACAATTTAAATATTTACATTTTGCCACAAATACTGATAGGGTTTGTCTATGTTTAAGCCATCTTTCTTGCTACATTAGAATCATAGAATCATAGAATGGTTAGGGTTGGAAGGGACCTTCAAAGGTCATCTAGTCCAACCCCCCTGCAAGGAGCAGGGACATCCCCCACTAGATCAGGTCGCTCAGAGCCCCATCCAGCCTGGCCTTGAATGTTTCCAGGGATGGGGCATCCACCACCT
>JAAGAY010014711.1:15673-29504 GCA_011801015.1 Ardeotis arabs
CCACTTGGACATCGAGCCGCTGACCACCACTCTCTGAGTGCGGCCATCCAGCCAGCTCCTTATCCACCGAGTGGTCCATCCATCAAACCCATGCTTCTCCAGTTTAGAGAGAAGGATGTCGTGCGGGACAGTGTCAAAAGCTTTGCACAAGTCCAGGTAGATGACATCCGTTGCTCGTCCCTTGTCCACCGATGCTGTCACCCCATCATAAAAGGCCACCACGTTGGTCAGGCACGATCTGCCCTTGGTGAAGCCGTGTTGGCTGTCACCAACCACCTCCTTGTTCTCCATGTGCCTTAGCATGGTTTCCAGGAAAATCTGCTCCATGACCTTGCCAGGCACAGAGGTGAGGCTGACCGGCCTGTAGTTGCCCGGGTCCTCCTTATTCCCCTTTTTAAAAATGGGGGTTATGTTCCCTTTCTTCTTAGTAACTTCTTCTTTAGTAACTGCTGCAATTATCAAATATATCAACACAGGAAAGCTCATAAACATGTAGTTGAGCCTTTGAAATATTTATAATAAAGAATAAATACATTTTCATGGCCTAATTCTCCATTTCCATTACCAGAAAACATCACTGTGAGTCCACTGTGTTATCCAGACACAAAACTGGTGGAAAAGAATCAAGCTATAAACTCATGACATAAAAACACAACATTACAAAACACTTTCCTTAAAAGCATTTCCACATTTACATCCATTAAAATGTAACAAAACAAAAAGTGGTTTGGTCAAGCTGACCTTTTTTTCCTACATGAAACATTTATTACCTCATTCTACTTCAGAATATGAACATACTTAGCAATTTTTTTTTTTTACATACCAGCCTCAGGAAGTAAAATAACAATTTCTGCCTGTTTGGAAAGCAAATTTATATTGAATTAAAATATTTTGGATCTTCAGCATAATATCAAAAAGTTATGAAAGAAATACAATAACTTTAACACCAACTTTCATAAAGTAGATTTACAAGATGAAATGCCTTGAATCTGATTCAGGAAAAAATATACCTGAGTAGTTTACATAACAACCCTGAAATGACCATAGTTTGCACAGTGTGTTAATGAAAGACAAACACATCCTGAAATCACTCTGGGATGAAATCCAGATGTGCACTATCCTTCCTGTAGTCCCCACTCAAAACCAACTTGAGTCTGTATCCAAGGAAGGACAGAATTTTATGTTACAGATGCTATCCCACTTTACCCAGTAAACAGAGATGTAGGGTTTATGCTTTCTTGAATATAAAGGTTTGTGTTCTATTTCACAACAAAATGAGGGGAAACCTCTGTCTATACAGCAGAAATATTTTCAAATATTGAAATGCTTAGGGGAAAAAAAGGAATTTAGAGAAGGACCATGACTCACTGCTTACAAGTGAAGACTGAAATCACTAGGCTACAAAAATCCTCCTTCATTGCTGCATTGACCGCTATTTTGTCTCTGGACATGAGACTTGCATTCTTGCCTCCATAACAAGAGTTAGGACACAAAACACTATTGCTTAGGGGTTTTTTTTTAGGGTTTTTTCAAAATTTCAGAGAACTCTAGAAGGTGAGATTTTATCAGCTGAGAGTCGTAAAGGACATTGAACCCAGGCTGTCTTCATCCTAACTACTTCTCTAAATTTTAGGTTTTTTTTTTTTCCAAAGAGGTGGACAACATTAATACCTCCACTACATCCATTTTCTAATACAACTTTTCTTCTTCTTCACTACAGATGATTTGATTACTTAAACTGAGAGGGATCATAGATTTAAGTCTCAAATTATTATCTTATTCGGGGCTGCAAAGGAACTCTTCAGCTTTGGAAATTAGGTAAATTTTCAAACACATACCTTGGTCTACTATGTCCTCTTCACTGATTTGGACAGAGTTATGAACCGAATGCTGACTTTTTAAAATGCTTTTCTCCAGCATCGAGCTATCTTCTTTCATGGCATATCTCAAGTTTGTTGACTTCCTTTCCAAAAGCAGGGACTAAAATTTAAGCAGTGAGATGCTGACCACTATATCTTGTGTCTCATGAGTTTCATTCCTAATGCCTAACTACATATTCATATTGATGGAACTTACTATCTTAACTTCACCATTTTTCTCCATTTTCAGGATCACCTTTTCTCTTCTCTCTTGTGCTTTATATCTAAATGTTTGGGGTTTTTTTTCCATTCTTTATCTTGTCTTTCTATAAAGCATTGCCTTACTATTAATTCTTCATCTAGTACAGGTTTGTGGGGGTTTTTCTGTTGTTTTTTTTTTTTTTTTCTGGCACCTCAGCAAAGGAGATGGATACGTGCTATTCTTATTTTACAGGCAGAAAAAAATGAAAGAACCTGTCTGAAACCACAACATAAGCTAGTAACACTGTATGAATTGCCTCCTAGCCATGTGATATAGCCCTCAGTGATATTAGCTTGATTTTAATGGTCACTGCCAAGCAACGCTCCTAAGAGTGGGAAATTGTGGCCTGTCAACTGTGACCACCAAATAAACACGAAAGATATCAGACCACTAGTAAAAGATCATTCACATTGTTACAAATGGAGACCATCATGAAACAAATACCCATGCATTCCAAACCACACAGCTGTACAGGCTGGGAGATCCAAAGTCTGAAATATTTGTGGAATTTGTAATTTCCAGCTAGCTTTAACAAAATTCAAGTGCAGCTAGACCAGAGTTTTGTAGCCCCAATCAATGAGTGTGTCAGCTTTAAAATTTTGATTGTACAGTTTTATCTTACTCAACGGTTACAATGAAAAGATCCCAGTCAAGAACCTATGATGTAGCCAATTCTAAAGATATTTTGTAATATTTGTATATTAAATGGTCTGAAAGAGTCAGGTTTTGATTAATTTACATTAGAGCTTGTGTTGCAGGTTATCTTAATTTTCAAAGGTGGAGATGTCTTATGTACTCCCACAGCATTGAAAAAAAATAAAGTGCAGAAACTTAGCAAATAATATTTTTAAGATTTTTCTTGCACATTTTTACACCTTCATGCTTCATCTTCAAGCACTTCAAATGCTGAGATGGAGTCAAAGCTATAGATTTTTTTTGTTTGACTGTTTGTTTAGTGTAAACTATAACAGTTCAGTAATACTACTTCAAAGTAATCTCCAAAATTTACTCAAGCAAGGAAAACAACATAGCAGAGTATTTGGAGTCCTGAAGAATTACAGTCCTGGCGTTTTGGGGTTGGTTTTGCATTTTTTTTTTTCTATTTGTTTGGTTGTTGATTTTTCTGTGGCAAATGGGACAAGTATTATTTTTTTAAAAACATCTTTGGTAAATATGGATGTTAGCAAACATTTTCTCTGTAAGAAACTCAAGGAATTAAAATTGTGTTGCAATGGAATTAGTGACTATTTTTTAATTTATTTCAAATATGCTAGGATTTTATCCCAGGAATACAAAATCTGTTTAAAACACATTGAGATTTATTCTATTTGACTACAGTAAAACCCCATACAACTTCCTGGATAGTCAATGGAAACAGAGAGAGATTAGAGACTTCTCTTTTTTTTCTCAGTTCATTTTTAGAAGGAACTTAGGCTGACTAGGTTCTTAAGTACTTCAGATAAGGGCCTGAATATACCTTTTGATCAAAGTGACTCAATTTACCCATAGCAACAGAAAGAAGAAAGGAGAATTGTGGATTGTCTGAAGGGAGAAAAACATTTCAGTGGCTTGTTTGAAGCTTATAATGGAATCCTTGGAGTATTTTTGTTACTTCAAAAAGTAAAATTTTTATAAGTGTTTGTTTTGTAGTTACTGTTTTGTTCATATGCCAGTCAATTGCTGGGCATGTAAACAGGGAACTGTAGATGAATGTTGGAATGCCAGCTGATAAAAGTGTGCTTTAGAGAGATTGGAATGAAAAGTTGTTTACTTGTCCAAAAGCAGAGAGGAGACTGCCAACTGGTGGGATGCTTGGGCAAACAGATTGAGTGGCAATTTGGAGAAGGCATTCTGGATTGAAAAACACATTTGTTGGGACATATTTTGCAGAACATCTAATATTTACAGTAGGCAGTGCGTTTTAATTTAATGGATCTTTAAGTTGCAAATAGATTGGGGATCAAATTGTGTGACAGCTTGTGCAATCTTGCTTTGTAAGTACAAATAATTCCTATTTTCAGCCTTTTGTACAAGAAAGTGTGTGTGTGGGGGTGGGTATTTGTTTGTTTTTCACAAATATATTTCTGAAATATATTTCAGTTCATTAGACAAGACACTCTAAGGAAATATGTATACCACGGATTATGATGGTATATCACAGGCATAACCTGTGGGATATGCCACAGCTTATGCCTACAGCTGAAATTGAACAGATCTCAAAATACTTCACATTTTCTTGCAGTGGCTGAGGTGATGGTTTTAGGCTGCAAAAGCAAGTAGTGCTGTAACAATTTCCTTTAGATTGTGCTGATTTTATTATGGAACCTCCACTGGTGCTACAGTTAGGATCTTCTGGTTATTTGAATTGCAGTGTAGCATCTGTAGACCCTTACATGTGGTGATCTTCAGTGAAAAAGGAAGAAGGAGCTAGTCCAAGAGATTATTTGCCCCCGTCTTTCTCTAGAGGAGAGTTTTTTCTCTATCTACAAACAGATGTATTGACTTACTTCTATGTTATTTCACTTTGTATGATTAAAAGTAAGCATAGACTCATATGGATAAGTGAGAATCACGTAAATTTTGATATCTGAGAAATTAGACATACAAATTCTATTTTAATATGTGAAAGAGGAACAAGTATATCAAAATAGAAACTCATCTGAACTTCCTTGGGCACATATTTTAGGATAAAATATATTGTCCTCTAGGAATTTTCTTTTCATTGAGTAAAGATGAATTGAGACTCAAGATCTTAAATATTTAAGACAAATATTAAAATTTTATACTAGGAAAACTAAATCTCCCCCAATAACTTCTATACTAGCTGACATTGTTTTTCTGCCCCCTAACATATAGCTGATAGAGCCTTCAGGTCTCTGTTTGTATCATTTGCCTATGGAGCCATTATCTTTAAAGCTATCCTTTTAGTAGAATTGAAGAAGATGTGAGAATCAGAGGAATCTGTAAACTGCACACAGATTGAATGGCCAAACTGATCACAAGTTGTGACCACATGATGACTGGATAGTCACTTCAGAAGAAAATCTAGTTGTTTGTGTTATTAATAGACTATGTATGTGGAAATGTAACATAACAATCTAGTTTGTGAAAATAGAATATGCTAGATAAATTATAATTCCTTATTAAAAAAAAAAAGGATTATGAACTTTTATGAAGAAGTGAAAAATTTCCTATGACAAATCTTGAGGCTGTGGCAAGAGCAGTCAGAGACATGACAATATATATATTAAAATTGATTTCGTAATCAGGAGGGTGAACCTAGCAGAAGTAGTAATTATAGCAACATATTCGTATATGTTTTTCAGCTTCAGACAAATGTCAACAGTCCTTTGTATTCTCAGAAAAAAATAATGAATAATCAAAACTACAAACACATCTTAAACTGATTAATGAGAAGAAACAAAAATTGAAGGTCCTAGGAGATATGATGAAGATCATTGCATTGTGATAATACAGCTAGGATTTCAATATAACTAGAATAAGAGTGACAGAGAGAGGTGTTCTCTTTGGAAAACATTAGTCAGGACAAAATGCAGTTGAGTAGCTTTTGAAGGTGAGCTATCTCAGGGAATTCTAAAATGACAAGTAGTAAAGGGAGTAGTTTTAGATCTCAGAAGCATTTTGTGATTTTACTAGATTAAGACAGCATTTTCTGATTTCTTTTTTTAACCTTATTTCCAATAAGTTATAATCAATAAGAGAACTTTTTATTCTATTGTACAGCTGAATATATATTTTTTTTTTAACTTGTCTGTTTTTTAAAATGAACTTAAGGATAACTAAGACTGATGTCTTTTTTACATTCATTGAGGATGTCAATGTAAATAAGATTTCACACACACAAAAAAAATGTATTTTTGGGTACCTGAAGAACAAGAAAACTAATTGAGTGATATTTCCTACCAAACCTTTTTTTGCTTCAGAGAGATGATAATATTTACTTTGGATATAAAAGAGAATTTTCTCCCAGTGAACATGTTCTGTCAAACATCTAGCTATGGAGAGACAGTGTGATGTCCAGAGGTATCCATAGTTTCACAGAATAATTTGATTTACTATCAAAGTAAAGAAAAAAACAAGTTAAATTGAAAGCTGGCTAAAAGATTAAAGGTTTGAGAAAGCTAGAATTCCAAATTGTGCATCAGAAAAGGAGGAAGAGTATTAGAAAAAGAAGGTTGAAGCCACGGTGAAGAGAAATGTACTTGAAGAAACAACAATAAAAAGTAAATTTTATAAAGCTAAATCATATGGAACAAACATTAGGATAATAAATGTTAGCCAAACAAATAAGAAGGGGGAGAAAATGTAGAATTTGATTATTTAAAAATACTATATGAAAGAGATTTGTTGCAAGTAGCTTTGCAAAAGTAGCCTCCCATTACCTCAGTCCTTGGAAGCATACCTGTTCCTGGGAAATGATTTGTTTTTCACTCTTATTGACATTTCCTAAAAAGTAAGGAAACAGATTGAAGCAGAAAATGCTCACATATAGGTTTGTAAAAAAGTTCCTATTCTTTGTGAAATAAAAAATTGAAACCTAGATTTCAGTACTAGACAGTATGAAGATGTAAAAAATTGTAGATTAAGCCTTTAAAAAACAAACAAACAAACAAACAAACAACCTGGCATAGAAGATACTTTTCTACAGGTATTCCAGGCAGTAGTCCTAAACACAGGACTGATAGCTCTACTGTAATTGTCAAGTCTGACAACCTTTGACCAGAAATTACATCACTCTCAGAATCATAAGATCATAGAATAATTTATGTTAGATAAAACATTTGGAGGCTACTTAACCCACTCCCTGCTCAAAACACATCTAATTAGATCATGATTCTCAGGTCTATGTTAGTTGAGTCTTGAACATCTTTAAAGATAGACATCTCACAACCTCTCTGAGCAACCTGCTCCAGTATTTGAACATCCTCAGGATATTTTTTTTTCTTAATATCTAATCAGTATTTCCCATCTTCCAACTTCTTTTTTTTTTTTTTCTCTCATCCTACCACTACAGGATTACGAGAGGAGGAGTCCCAGAAGCTGGCTCCATCCCAACATATGTTTAATCACTGTGATATAGCAAAATATAAGCTTGAAGGAACTATTTTGTTGGGGTATTTTTTTTGTTTGTGTGCTTGTTTGCTAAGACATAAGATTTTAATATACCAAGGACATGTTTAATGTTGACAAATCAATATTTTCTTGGAGGAAAAAAAAAGTTATTGAAAAACTGATGACTGAGTCTAATCAGCATTCAGTACATCCCATTTTGATTAACACTTGAATAAGAAATTATCTGAATGGTCAAGTACAACTGATGATTTGGTGTTTTAAAAATCTCTAAAATCTTTTTGTTGCTGATTTCTTTTTAATTAATTTTTGAACAGAAATAGCTGCACAGCGATAATGAAACTACTAGCAACTCATTCAGATTCAGATAGCTAGCAGGAGAAATTTAGTGACACAGGCTGGGTTTTCTGCATTGCTTTTTTCACCAATATGCTGGCAATTCATAACATATACCTCTTTCAGTCAAAATGGATCTTGAACAGTGATGCATCTACATGATTTTTTAAAAAAAAAAACGTTTCTCCTTAACACTGTAAGACTATCAAGGACTGTGCCTGGACCCACTGTTTGTTCTTGATGTTAACTTGAATGAGTAGTAGGGTTTCTTTAAAGGCTTAATGAGTGCAACTAATGCTAGACAAGCATGCAGCTATGTTATAGGTCTACTACCTATAAATGTATTTCCTCCTATGCTGATCTAATAAATGCCTTTTATTTTAAAGATTTTCTCATTTTTTACTGCATTTGCAGTTTCTCAATGCCAATCTATCACTGACCTGGTCAATAATGGATTTCCATCTTTACTGTGAAGGACTGAAGTAATTCATCCCCTCTCCACTTCTCTGTGATCCTTTGCGCACTGCCAGTGACCCTAGCTATCTCTTTTATCCCATCAGCTGTAATATTTATTCACATAACAGCTTTCCTTAGCAGGTTGGCAGAGCTATAATCATTTTTTCTAACATTCTGCTTCAGACCCTCTCCAAATATGCCTGTCTAAGCCATAACTGTGATTTTTATGATTTTTTTTTTTCTAGAACTGTTCTCTTCCTGCACTTTTACTTTAGAATCATCTGCCAGAAATAAGTATGGGTATGGCTTGTTGCTTTAGATATGACATGACATGAATGAGCATAAGAAAATACTAACTTCAATTAATTGCGTTCTTATTTTACAGAAGGAAGGAGTGGAATATCGGGAAAGAAGACCATTAATTTCAGATGAAAAGATACCTTTTATTTTCCCAAGAAAAAGCACTCAGATTTTCCTATACATTGTTATTGCTTGAGAATGGAAAGAGTGAGTTTTGAGGGATGATTACAGAAATATGCATTAGCATTTAAATAAATACAATATTTTTAATTAGTAGAGTTTACCTGTAATGATAAACATTTTCATGTTGGCTGTGTCTCTTATGTGCTGACTGTTTGGGCAGCTGGTAAAATAGTAATTCATATTTTGACATCTCACAGCCCAACAGTAGCTCAGAACAGGTTCAGTAGCACTGGTAACAATAACCCAATATCAATTCATCAATTTCTAATGCAATTTTTACCATACTATCTGAAAAGGTTGGCATGAATCTGATGACCTATTTAGATTCTATAAAAGCAGATCTATTTTGGTCTGCATATATTAAAAGTTGTATGGAAAAAATATTAAGGTAAAGAATAAGAAAGGGAAAAAAATATTTTCCAGCATCAACTACAAAATGTATTTATTTGCAATCTGAATACTTCATGATTGAAGTAAACAGTCATTTTTTTTTTAATTCCAAAAAGTGAACAACATATGAAAAGTGGTGTACAGTATTTTCCTGAATACCAAGAAGATTTTAAGTAATGTGTGAAACAAAGTTAAAATTATCTCACATCTTCAACCTTTCAGTGTTGCTTGGGGAATTTTACAAGTTTTAGATTCACCATAGTATTGTCTTTCAGGTATGTTTAGACCAAGGCAGCAGGGGTATTATTTTCAGGTGGAGATTTTCAGAAACTTTTAGGTCGGACATACTACTTTTAGAAAGCAATTTGCTTTATTGTCTGAGGGTATATCTGCATCTTTGTTGCAGTATCCAGTATTAATCACATAAACTCAGATATATCTTAGTGCAACAGTAATACATATTTAATACAAAAATCAATTGTTAGGAAGTAGCAAGGGCCAGTCAGTCAGGGCCCATCCTACTGTATGCAATGAGGGAGCAAGATAGATCTGTAGATAACGGTCAGGTCCAGCCATAAGTCTGGTCATAAGGACATACCATGGGGATAAGGCAGGTCAAGGTCAAGCCCAGAAGTCAATCAATAGATCAAAGTTAGGATCTGGTCCAGGACAGGTCATGATGATGGCACAAGAGCAAGATAAGGCCAGGAAATCAGTCCGTGGATTGGGGTTCTGATGGTGGATCTCCATATCCAGGCAGGGGAATGACTGTCAGAGCAGAAGATCAACACTCTTCCAGCATAGCTCACGAAGGGGATTATGGCCCCTGGAGGAAATGAAATGGAAGCTTTAGGCCGAGGTGTGGCTAGAAGCCTCAGATGAGGCTAATCAGGCCTGTTAAGTGTTACTGCACTCAGAGCCCTGACACTAGCCTGAAAATGCTAATGCATCATGATGACAAGTTTGATACTTCTTTGCTACTACTTCAAATATGATAGACTCTGAAGGCAGAAGACCCCTGAGCTAGCTGAGAAAGTCAAAAGCATCACTGCAGTTCCGCAACCAAGCATAAAACTATTATGAACCCCCTTATTACACAGCAAAAAAAAGCTTAAAATACATCCGATCAGCTCTATGCTTATTCAATTTGATAAAATCTATTAAAATGAATTTTAGGTGAATAGGCAATTATAATTGTACTCTATAATCTCCCTGGAAGAAAGTGCCTAGGAAATTCTGAATAAAATATAAAGTAAATGTTTCATTTAATCTGTCTTCTCTCTGCCTAGTTGTAAGACTAATCTCCAAGGTTCTAGATAAGCACAATTTGTTTTGTATAGTCAAAGATAATGTGCTTTTGAAAGATCCTTGAAAATTCAGAGGACTGAGGTAATTGATTAGTTTTAACTGATCAAGAGAGTTTTAAAAAACATTAAATCGAAGTTAAAAGTGTAGGCTTTTTTTAACCAGGTGTGTACTTCCTCCTTAACTGTAATTCTCACCATTGTGATTAGAATCTCAATTTTTTTGCTTATAAGCCTTCACAAAAATTTCATTGGATAAAGTAAAAGTTTCTGCAGCAGAAAATGTAGATAAAGGTAAGCTCTGACGTTTGGCAATATATAAACAAAATAAAGTCAAGTGATTCCTTCAGTAAAAAACAAAACAAAACAGAACAAAACAAAACAAAACAAAAATAAGAAAGTAGGGGAGGTTTAGCATTAAAAACTTTAATCTGATGCAGCAAATATAATCACTTTTCTTTACTATATGACATGCAACTAATGTAAATAGCTGTTAGATCAGAGTGTTGTAAAAATTTAAACGCTTCAATGCACTCTATACAAATTAGTTATTGACATGAAAGTACCCAAATGCTGCCTGTTTGCAGCCTTGTACTGTGAACTATTTCAACAAGCATTCAGTATGTGTTCTCTCAAAAGAATACATAACAAAATGGCCTCTTACCTATTATTTCTGGGGAAAAACTTGTTAGACTGGGGGGGGGATTATAGGTAGGGATTTTTTTCAGAGAAAATATATCTTCATTGTCTAGTCTAGATTTACTGGCAGTATCACAAATAGGACAGAGAAAGAAAAGTAACTGACTTAAGAAAAAATTAATTAATGTACTGACACAGACTCTTAAAACCATTTAAAGCGGTTGTACATGAAGTAAAAAAATGGAACATATGCAGAAGAAAAAGGAGAAAGGAAAGAATGGCAAGGAATCTGAAGTATTTTTATTCAGGAAAATAAAGGGAAAAGGGCATTGAGACATGGAGAAAGTAAAATGAGATTTATTTCAGTCAAAGCTTAACTTTGTTAATTAGCAGTGGGAAAATGTAAGCAGCTCCAAATGGTGATTTTTGTCCTTACTATTTTGGTTATTTGAAGAAGAGAACTAGCTTTGGAAGTACCTATACCTTACTATTGACTACGCAGCTATGAAGGGTAAGGTATCTAACATTAAATGAGATAAATCTGATACTCAGTGATTTCCCCAATTTACACAGGAAATTAGTGGAACAGCTGAAAAGGGGCAGTTATCTTTCTTATGTATTTTATCAGAGAATACATCATGTACTACACCTTACTACTGGAATCTTGATTGCTTCACAGAAGTAGATCATTCTTTAAATGTCACAAACCTGAAATGATGTATATGAAATGACATTAGTATGTGATGATTCCATCTATCTACATTTAAATCAATGGTAAAGTTTCCATGGGCATCAGATTTTTTAATCCAAAATTACTGTATATGTTTTAAATAATTATAGATATTTCTAGATGTATGTGGTTGTAGCTGGATATATAAAGGATTGAAAGATAACAAAAATCTTGGACTCAAACTAAATCTTTTTACAAGCTCTGTAACACTTGGTTTGTTGTTATTATAATTAATTTTACTTTCCTCCACACTTTTTAATCTGTTCAGGAGAACTAGTGCTAAAATAAGATAAGAAAAGCTATTTTCACTACTTCTAAAACAAGCTGGCATCAGGAGAAAAGTCTAATGTCTTAAGTTTTCCAGACTCAATTTTTGCAGACCTCAGGGATTTAGTTGGCTCAGATAGCTCAGGAAAGTTCTTTGTACGTATGTGAATTTAAATCAAGCTCTTGAACCTTTTAAAATTTTGCCCATTACAAACTCCTATTTATATTTATGTATCCTTTTTGTATATACAAACAAGTAAGTATTACTTTTCTTTTGTCTAAACTTTTCTGTTAACAAGTTACAATTTTTAACAATTTTTCTAAAAAAAAAAATGCATAAACCAGTTAGAAGCTCAGATAACATTAGTAATAGAGAAAAAAAAAAGAAAGCTTTTAATAAAGAGCTTTTATTGTCCAATTTATAGACAGAGAAAAAGAAAATTACCTGTATACAAAAGTAAGAACAAATTAATTAGTGAATTATACTATAAGAGCGCACACTGGTCTTTTTCAAAGGAAATGCAGTTTATAAACACAATCTCATCATAGCCATTGTCATCTTTGATTTTTCCGTAGAAAATGTAACAAACACAGTTCATAAACCTTGAGTTGATTTTTTAAAAAAGCAGTTCAGAAATTACTTGAACATTTTCAAAAGTTGATGTCAAGAATTTTGTTACCATCCTGTCCTTTAAAACATTTAAACTACTGACCATGTGACTAAAAAAAATGAATCAAACCCTTGAATCAAATGGCAATTGTGGATCATCTTTTATCTTGGAAAGCAAACATGAGCTCACTCCATAAGATCAGAAGATGAGTGACATAAGGATGTTGTTTTGTTTTGTTTTCCTAAATACTAGATCAAAATATTTTGATATACAAATACTATTAATTATGTTATAATTTTAATAATTTATAATTTCATCCTCAATTCTGTGCCTCTTTAAGAGATACTCAATGACAAACATTCATATATAAAATAGTTAAACATTGATTATTGGGTGCAGTTGGATTTGGTTGCTTCTTTTGCATCAAATGAGAAATCCAAGCTAATTAAAGAAGTGTTGAAGAAGCTTTGCTTTCTCAAAATAAGTGACAAGCTTGAAATCCTTCAGAGATAATATCTCTCATCCATAAATCTGTGCTAAACACCTTGTCGTAGTTCAGCCCAGATCGGGACCAGACTACGCAGTCTCTCTCTCACTCCCCCCACCCTCCGAGAGAACAGGGGGAGATAATATGAGAAAAAACGGCTCGAGGTTTGAGATAAGGACAGGGAGAAATCCTTAAAGTTACCGTCACGGGCAAAACCAGACTCGACTTGGGAAAACTATTCATTTATTACTAAAACTAGCAGGATAATGAGACCGAGAACAAGATTAAAAAAAAAACCTCCTCCCCACCCCTCCGTCTTCCCGAGCTTAACATTATCTCTACTACCTTCCCGCCCCGAGCGGCACAGGGTGGGAAGAGGGAATGGGGGTTGCGGTCAGTTCATTACGCGATGTTGTACGCCGCTGTTTCATAGTTGGGGGAAGAACTCCTCACATTCTTCCCCTGCTCCAGTGTGGGATCCCACCCATATGCCACAGTCCTTCACGAAACTGCTCCAGCGTAGGTCATCTCTTCCACGGAGTGCAGTCTCTCCAGAACAGCTGCCCCAGCAGGCGCTCTATGGGCCACAGCCTCCTTCAGGCATCCACCTCCCCCGGTGTGGGGTCCTTCACGGGCTCCAAGTGGATCTCTGCTCTTCCGTGGACCTCCATGGGCTGCAGGGGGACAACCCGCTCCACCATGGTCTGCACCACAGGCTGCAGGGGAATCTTGGCCAGGAGCTGCATTACTCCTCCCTCTCCTTCTGAACTGACCTTGGCGTCTGCAGCTGTTTCTCTCACAAGAAAAAGTTCGTTCTTCACAACAGGCTGGCAGACGCCTCTCAAGATCTTTTCACATCATCCATCTCATCTCCTCTCCACTTCTTGCAGCCGGGCCGGGCTGAGTTGGGCCCAGT
>JAAGAY010014721.1:8252-27895 GCA_011801015.1 Ardeotis arabs
AGGCACCTAAAAGGCTTAATTACTAAATTTCCCTGGGTAGGCATGTACAGAACTGACTTGCTGCTGCCAAAATGTTTGCCATTTGCTTAGTTGGAAAAATACCTACTCCGTTTCATCCGAATGGCCAGCATGCCTATTAGAGACAGCCTCCCACAAACCCCACCTGAGAGTCCTGCCCCTTCTGTCTTGGAGAACTGTATTAGTAACCAGTCTAGGTTAGTCCACAGGATGTTAGGTTTCTATTCGAGCTGCTGTTGTTATGTTAAATAATTTATATGTGGGGCCAGGGAGAAGGAGAGGAATTGATTCTGGAGCCAGCTTGTCTGTGCATGCACTGCAATGGGAGGGTAAGATTGAAGTGTGCAGAATGCAACATCTGGAACAAGGAATGAGGACCACTTGTCCTGGAATATCCAGTGCCCTGGTAAGGCAGCCTTCCCCACTTGAGATGTGGGAAGCCTGTGTTGATCTCCCTGCGACGATCAGGGCAGATTTCAGAAGAGGTCTCCTATCACCAAACCTAGATTCCCGTCCTGGTCTCTGGGTGACTGTAGAGGAGGACAGAGTTTTTGTGGGTGTCTTTTCGGTGTGACTTTGCTATCTAGCTTCAGGAAAGAGCTCAGAGCTGGGAGCACTGGGTAGAGTTGGATGGCAGCTTCTGCAAAGATGTGTAATCTAGGCTCTGATCCTACCCGGGGCATTTCTCTCCAGCTTTGACAGCTGGTTGTTGGATGTGGAAGCATTAGCTCTGTCCCGTTAGAATTGGTACCAGATGGTGGTGTTGTGACTTGTAAAATTCTGCTGTGAAATTATCCCTGAGAAATTGTACTGCCTCTGTCCTGGAGAGAGATACCACTTGAGTGAAATCCTGTGTGAAAGATCTGCTAAGGATCTAGAAAATGCAGCAATGAGCTCTCTGTTTCAGTGAACAAATGGTGCAAAAGCGGGCCTGGAACGTTGCACAACATTTCTGTGAAGGTCTGTCCTAGGATGAGGCAACGCAGGTCTTCTGAAGTGTCTGTATCTCCAACCCCAGGACAGCTGAACTCTTTTCCAGGGAGTGCTAAGGCAGATTAGAAGAATAGCTCTGAATTATATTGCAAATGCATGGCCCCAGTTTTAATGTGTAGTACTCCTGGTTCTCTGTGAGCTCAGACAGTAGGAGGTCCTTGCTTTGGATTTAAATCCCAGCAGAATGTATCCGTTATCCAAACTATGAAGCAATTTAAAATTGCAGAGACTGCGTTGAAGCTGCCATGTAGAGCACTAACAGGCTATAAGAAGATGCACTGGACTTGTATGAAGGAGCTAACTGCAGAGTGCTGTACCAACATAAGAATTTCTCACAGCTCGCAGTGCTCTTGGTGCTTACATTCTTAAATACAGTCCTAAGGAAGAAGTTGCCTTATGCCCTGGTAATCACTTTTGTCATTGCTGCATTCTCCCCAGGACATGGCATGTGACTTTTAAATAGTGTTCCTGTTTGTCTTAGAGATTCTAGGTTGGCCTTATCATAGGGAATATGCACTGTGGTTGTTACCAGCTCTCTTTGTTCTGTAACAGGATGACTAAGTTTGTCAGTTCAGTATTGTACATTGCTGTGCTGATGATCCCCTTCCCGTGAATCTCAGCTCAGCTGCTGCCTGCTACTTCAGTTCATGCTAAATTTGCAATCTCAACTTCACTGAAGTGGCTTGCTTGTCAAGAACTGGTAATACATACAAAACAATAGAGTAGTTTATTTTTTTTTTTGGCTCAAGTCAAGGCTTCTGCAGGCTTAGAGAAAGTTTCATAATTTCCACATTATGTGAGCAGCTGTTTATAGTGTGCAAACCTTGTTAAAATATTGAAGAATTTAGGTTGACTCATATTTGTGCATCATTTTAGTATGGTAGTAAACAGCAGTATCCATCATAGTTGAGCTTAAATGGAAAAGCAAGTGATCCACAAACTGATTTTTGATGATAGATTTGTTGTAGGGGGGTTTTTGTTCTATACATTCTGTCATAGACGCTGAGCATCAAACTTGCTCCACAGATCTGCCACAGTATTTAATAATAAATTGTATAGATTTATGTTGCGGTATGCTAACAGCATCGTTCATTGTATTATTCATGGTCAATTGCACATGAATCCACTTGTCAAGGGATGGATACAGCGTTAATTACCACATTTTACACAGGCTGCAAGGAGGTTGGTTTAGTTACCCTATCTTCATGCCAAATAAAATGGACTTTCTGTTCTGGGACCAGCAAAAGGGCACCTTACATCAGGACTTTTTACATAGGAAGAGTTTGTACTGAATGTATCTTTCCCCCACTTCAGTTCTTTTAAACATGAAAATGAGGCAAAATAGCATGTGATGCTTAAAATTAAAGCGAGATCTCTATGCTGTTTAATACAGTAAATATTTCAAAAGCTTTTTGCATACTGCATGACAGAATTTGTCTGACAGAATTTGAACCTCCTGTCCTATCCCACGGCCCCCCGCCTCCCCAGTAAAGTATGCTTATGCGTAGGGTGGGAGCTTTCTAAATCTCTTATGCTGAGGTTGTTTGGGTGTTTTTTGGGTTGTTTTTTTTTTTTTCTTTTAGTTCTATGGACTAATTAAATATTCATTTGGGTAGAAAGGAGGAATGATAATCGATCTCTTCTGAAGAAGACTGGCGTTCACATTTCCCTATGTTTGGTCAATTCCTCAGCTTCGTTAGTGCAGTCACCTGTCTGCCTCTGGCATGTTGTACCGTTTAGTGTCCCTAAATCAAAGTCGTAGTGATAAATGTTTGAAGTCCCATGGAGTCTGAAACTTAGCTTTCACAGTTGCCAATCTTGGCTGTTAAAAATCAAATAGGAGATTGGTGCTATAGATTCTTGGCACTAACATGTCCCAGCCGACCACAGAGCTTTATCCAATAAAGATGTCCTACAATTATAACAAAATATATATTCTTAGATTTTTATCAGAGCTCTCGAGAACTTTACCTGTGCATGGACAGGAATTGTACTCTCAGATTGCACAAGATTTTGAAACTCTCATCCATAATGTTTCTGCCAGTTAAGGTTCAGAGGCTGAACTTTCCCCCCAGGATCAACAGCAAGAAGGTTTCCTCTTGAAGGAGGAAAAGCAAAGCAAAGTACTTGCAAATTCTGGTTTGGTGGTGGTTGTGGAGAGGAGTTGGTTGGACTACGTCAGAATGATAGGCTATTTCAAAGGAAGGGTGACATGTCATTCACATAAGCAGCAAGTTATTGTGTTTGTAGAAAGGCAATCTTTATCAAATGTATTAAGGCTGGCATTGCATCCTGTAATATACTGCATTTTATGGTAGCTTCCAGGCTTACATTTTGCATTCCTGAGCTACAGAATTTTAAATGTCTCCCAAAAATCTCACTGAAATGCCTCCAGAAAATCAGATTCTTTCTCAATCTAGAGTGAAAATGTAAAAAATGTGGACTCCGTGTTTCCTGTGGAGCCCCATCTGGACTAGCACAACAGCTCTCTGTTGGCTCAGGATAACTGAGTGCTTTCCTGACTTGCCCTCGGAAAGGAATCTTTACTTGGATAATCCCTTCATTTCTTGGGTTGCATTTTAATTTGGCTTCCATTTGATTTTCATGTTTTGTTTCTTGTTTTCGTGCCTCCAAACTAAAAGTGACTGATAGGCAGTAGGTTTGTGTTTCTTGCTGGTTTTTTTAAAAAGACTTAAGTAAAATAATTTTAGGAGGCAGCAAGTGCTTTATGTATGTGTATCATTTTGTTGGTCAGATTGTCATTGTCACAATATCCTTTTACTAGGGGTATGCACCATAGCTGAAATGTTTGTGAAATGTTTTGCTTCGTACAAACTGAATGTCCCATTTTACTATGTTTTGCAATGTAGTCGTTAACCTGACTTCTGCTGATGTCAACGGGATTTGGTTCATTACAGCTTGGCCGTGGAATCAGCCTTGTTTAATGTTTTTATTAGTGACCTTGGCACTAATCTGCAGATGATGTAGAGCTGTGAGACAGCATCGGTACAGAGGAGGAATAGACTACTGTAGGAAGAAATGAGTTGTGTTTATAACATTGAATAGAGGCGTAGGGGTCACATGTATACAACCAATAACAAGAATTTTTGCTAGAAGCTTTTCAGCTGGAGAAACCAAAAAGGAGAGAGACCTGAGTGCTTTGAAGGAGGAGAATGAGCTATTGTCACGATACAGCCTTGAGTCAGGCAAGTGCAGGAAAAGGATGTATGAGGGGAGGTGGTGGGCAATGTGCTGGCGAGGCCACTGGCAATGCGTGTGCATTCTGCTTAGCAGAGCTGGGTGCTCAGTGCTCACAGCAGGGGTGATACGGCTGCCATGTTAAAAAAGGGAGCAGAGAGGCATGCTGCCCACCTCTTCTTTTGCTGGTGCGTGCTGATTCTGCAAAACCTGGACAGGACTTGGAATGTGTTCCTCTGAGACTGGGCTTCTGGGGTGCACCAGGTATTGGAGCTAGGCACTGACCCAGGAGATTTTCCATCTCAAATATTTAAGTTGCTCCCAGCACTGTTAGAGTGAGTATTCATGGTTAACAGGCTGCTCCAGCAGCGGCCAAAGCCCCTGCCTTTCCCTGTGTGCTGTAACATCTCTCTCCATGGAACACCCTTGTTTCAGTACGTTTCAAAGACAAGGTTCAATTCGAGAACACAAATCCAAACTGCTACAATGGCAATATGCAAGACCATGCTCCAGTTTTCTGGAGCTTGTTAGAAATACCATTTCTAATTTCCATGCTCTGAATGCTTGAAAGGTGTTTTACAGAGATCTAACAAAAAAATTTACCCATATTTTTGGGGCTCGTTATTGTTCTGGTTTTATTTAGTGAGAGCTACGTTGTGATATCTGACAATGTTGTCTATTTGGGCTTCATGTGTACATTGTAATACTTACTAGGAAACCAAGTTTCTCTCTAAACTTGAGGTTCCTGAAGTACTGGAAGTTTGGTGTATCAGTGGCAAGAAAGAGAATGCCCAGGAGATTTTTCAACAGCTACACATTTTGACCATTTGAAATAGTTTAGATAATTTTATTCTAGAATAAACACTGTAATGGGACATGAGTAGTGAAATAAATAGCAACAGGTCTTATTTGGTCGCTTAGATGAGAGCCAAAGTGGGGGGAACAGGAGGTATTATGGAAATGTATCAATGGAAACAAGTTCCTACAAAAAGAAATGAAGATAACTGGAATGTGAGAAGGAGCCTGGCTGTTACCTGTGTGTCTTACCAGTGTCTGTGGTTGATGATGTACAGAAGGGAAGAGTACTGAGGTGGCTGTTGAAAACAGGTGCAAATACAAGTGAGCAGAAGCGTTAAATGGTACCTCTGTGGGTTGCACTCAATTCTCTGTTCTGCTCTTGGGACCATTTTTTTATGGTTGCGCTTGGAGTGATTGCAGATGTGGTACTTCTGTTCTTCAGCAGCACCACCTCTAAGCTACTGGCCTAATATAGGCAGAGAGCATGAGGCGAACAGGACATGTCTTCCTGCCAGTGCAACCCCCGTCCCAGCCCGTGGGCTTTTGCTCCCCAGGCACTGCTTGAGAGGGACAAACTTACCTGAGCAAAGCCAGGCTGTCCAAAGATCTGCACCTAGAAGGTAAAACTCGCCTGCTCTCAAAGACTCCAGCACCAGCTTCTCCATGGCACAGAGCTATTGTTTTGGACAGTGATCAGTGATGACTTGCATCTGCTTAGCTTTGCAAGCCTTCAAGTAACATGCAATGCTCCATCAGGTATTACCAAGTCTCTGGTAAATGCACTCCTGTCCTGATTGTACTTTATAATTTCCTTTTAGCAATCCTGAAAGCTGCTTTACTATTCCTGGGTCATTGACAACTCTAGTGTGAAAGTATCCAAATTGCACTCCTGTGCATAGTTCTGCACTTCCCAAAGAATGACTCAGGCTTCTCTCTCAAACAGTACAATTAGTGTATGTTTCAGCAAATACCAGTTTCCTCTGGTATTTATTCCAGTCCTTGGCTTCTTTGGATTGCAGCTGGAGAAAAATAAATAAAAGGGATTGGCACGCTTCTATGCAAGAAGGAAAACTGTGAAACCTGAGAGGGATTCTGTCATATATCAACCATAAGCTGGCAAATTCATCAGCCATGAACTGGGGTATAGCTGTGACCAGTTTCAGATAAATTCAGGCCAGCAGTGACTGATTTACGGTGCAATTAACAGGATTTGGGACCAACATTCTGGCCATGATGGGAGTACTGGAGAAATCAAGTGATTTTTTTTTTTCTTTTAATTATTTTTTCAGATTTTTTTTTTCAGCTCCCGTTTCTCTGTTTCCTTGAGCAAAACAGCTAAGCACAACTGACCCAGCAGACAGCCATTTTTGTCACCCTGCTCACTACTCAAGGTACCAGTACCTTGAGTAACACCTGAGTTGTTCTCTGTTACTGCTCTGGCACTTAGCTGGAGAGAATCACTGTTGGGTGAAGGAGGGAAGAGAGATTGCTGCCCACTTTCACTCCCTTTTCCTTGTGCTGTGAGCTTTGGCAGGGTTCTCTGGTAGGGATGTGGGGAAAGGGAGTCAAAAGCACAGTAGGAGTGGTCCAGGGCAATGCTTGGGAATGGTATCATCAGGGAGGTGCAAAGCATGTAATTTTTGATGTATAACAAGTTATTGTTTGGCCCTGCCTATATTTAGACCTGTATTGCTACTATTGAGTATGTGTACCCTATCTGCCATTAAATCTTTGTCTTTTGGAAAGCAGTGAGTCTTTGCACAAAATATATTCACATACTATATCTAAAATATGTTTTATATTATATTTTAAGTGCAGTGCTGAAGGTTCAAAAGTCTGTTCTTCAGGTCCACAGGAGGTTCAGGAGATGTTAGGTTTTCTCTTAAATGCAGAGAAGAAAGGCAGAGCCTAAGTCCTACTCCCAGAAGTCAATAAAATGTTAAACTCTGCTGGATTTCCCATCCATACATCCTTATCTGTATTTCAATTTCTCATCCAGCCTAAGAAGTATTATTTGGCTTAAATATATCTTTCAGAAAGACATCCAGACTTGCCTGAAGACATCAAGTAATGGAGAATTCACCACTTTTCTTAATTAATGGAAAGGAGTGGTTGATGAAAGACCGATTTATTCACTGGTTCAGTTGCAGCTGGAGAATTTACTGCCTGTGGTTGATGTGAAAAAGCACTGCCTTTATTTCTGAAAGGGCAGCAATGTGGTTTGGTAACTTGGTTTGGTAAATACTTGCATTTTAATAGCATCTACTCTAGAAGACAGACTAGAGTTCCTAGTATATGGTAGTTATTCTTCTGGAGATGTAAAGCAGAAGTAAACCATCATGGCTGGTAAGCTGCATATAAAATGTTTTTATATCTCAAAGAAATAAGTGAACATCTGAGAATTTTGTTTTGCGCATGATCCCGGAAAAAAATCCGATTCTAACCCAAGAATCTTTAGCCTTGTGGTATTAAGTTTATGTAGGTACCACATCACATGGAGTGTGATGCATGGGATGTGTTCACCCTGGTATTCCAACCACAGGTAAAAGAAACTCTTATTTATCACTTTCTGTGCTATTAAATCTATTTCCATGAGCATGTGGTGTCTTTGTGCTTCTGGATCAAGCTACTGGTTATATTTGTGAGTACTACTCTGATAGTGCTTGATTATAAAGTTTCCGTTGCTTCTGTTTAAGTGTTTATTTTAAGAATGACTGGTATTTTTTTGTAACTTTGCAGAGTACAGATGCCAATTCAAATGTGAGGAAAAGAATGAATGCCACAGTACAGTCCGAAGCTGATGGTGGGAGCCGAATTGACACAAGGCACAGCTCCATTCAGCCTCCCTCTGTAGCTCAGGGGTCTTCTGACATTACGCCCCACTCCCTTTCTGCATCAAGTCCCAACCCTTTCACACGCCTCAATGCATCAGAGACATTATCTTCTGCAAGAGCTACCCCTCCAGCTCCTCCTTCTACCCCAATTTTAACTGGATTTGTATCCCAGCATGCCACAGCTGGATCCCCTTCCATTCAGCGCTTGCTTGGATCTAGACTGGAGCAGATTCAGACCACCACACCTAATACATTAGGAACATCTTCAAAGCCATCTGCTGCCACACCACCTGCTCCCCCTGCCTCCCACTCTGGCACGAGTAAGATAGACAAATATGCACGCATTTTATTTCCTGTTACCTTCGGAGCATTTAACATGGTCTACTGGGTGGTGTATCTATCCAAGGATACCATGGAAAAATCGGAAAGTCTAATGTAGTTTTGCTGCTATGTAGTAGTTCCTAAATTATACTCACATTTGATGCAGAGTTTCTTCTTTTGAAACTATTTAAAATGGTCAATAATTCTTATTTATAAAAGCTGTGTGCTACTTTCCCATTGTAAAGGCTGGAGTTATTTGGGATAGTTGGTTGACTCCTACCAGAGTAATGGGTAACAGGTTTGTCTTCCTCCCTTCAGCTAGCAGCGAACCATCACTCTCTTCAGACAGACTGCTCTGGCTGCACAGAACTTGCCTTTGGGAGGAACATGCACCTGAAACAAATCAAAGGCAGAGGTGCACAGCTGTGCAGTGGAACACATCTTGACTGCTAGGAGTACGTGTGTTGATTATGATAAATCCCCGAGGGCACCTGGCGTTGCTGTCTGGACACAGCATTGCATTCTCTGAGTGCAAGGCCCATGTCCTGAATATTTTGACAGTGCTTGCTGGAAAAGGATTTTCCCTGCTAGATTAAAATTGGCAGAATGGGGAGGGAGAACGAAAGAATGGTGGAAAAAGAAAAGAGAGTCCAGCCTGGGAGAGTGCAACTCCAGAAAAGTTATGCAAAGGAGTTGTAGAGCTCCGTATATTTTTACTAAGCGTTATTTTGCATTGCAACCTGGGAAATTCTCACTCCAAAATAAGAATGAGTGAACCTTGTAAAATCTGGTGTAATTCTCAAAATTGGAGTTTTTTGTTTGGTAAGGTGATCCTGAGTGTGTAATTCTTCTTTGACCTTGCTGACCAGCTTGAGTGGATTTATTCCTAAATTACATCTGTTGTGGTAGAGGAGGACCAGGCCCACAATGTTCAACTTTTTATTTGAATTCTTTGTTCTTTCATTTGGAGGCTTTTGGGTTTGGGTTTTTATTTTTTTTCTTTTTTTGTTTCCCCCCATATTTTTGAGTCACACTTCTCTGATTTCCTTTGAACACATATTTCCCCTCCCCCTTTTATATAATGTTTAAGTCAAGTTAAATTTTCAACACAGATTTAAAAATGGCTTCAAAATTTAGCAAAAAAAAAAAAAAAATTCCTGCACTCTGAGTCTGGCTATGGCACATCTTTGAGTGAATGAAAGACACACTTTTGTGAAGGAATGCTGTGACATCAATAACAAAAGACAGTTTCTAGATGGAGTCTGGGGGGAACACGGGGTTTATTCATGGTCTGTTTCTCTTACACTGTGGCGTAGATAAGTGCTTTTCTTAGAGGTTAAAATTGCGATATGCAAGCAGACAACTTTGTTAAATAATTGAACAGTTTAAACCTGGTAGAAATCTTGATCAGAAATATTCTTTTCACCAGAATGGGTAGAAGATATGCTGGCGATAAATCGAAAAATGTTTGCACAGATCCATCTGGCTAGGCAAATGGTTAACATTTCTGTGCAGGTGACAAGTAAAAATCAAAGGCCAAATTCTCAGCTGTGATCTGGCTGTGCCTTTAAAGGGTCTGGAATTAGTCAAATCTCCTTTCAGTGGACTAATCCTTAGCTTCATTTGATTGGAATAGCAGATTGGTAGCCCATGGTCAAGGTTTTATGCTGGGATGGGGCAGATCAGGGGAGTGTTGAGTGGTCTGTGCCCAAATAATGATCATGTGACTGACGGAGACCATGGGCAGCTAGGGTAGTTGAGGACATGTGTGAGACTGCCCTATATTGCATTGGGATGAGAATCAAGATTAAAAGCACCCAGAAACTATAACTGTATCTCTGTGCCTCTTTCTGTCTATCCAACCTTTTGTAGCCAGTTAATGGCTGAGAATCTGACCTTTAACTTCCAGGACCTGGGAGACTGCAAGAGACATGTACCACAGTGTGTGGTCTGGATCCTATGCTGCTATTTCATTTATAGCATTGGACTGTCAGTGATAGAATGCACAGGATGCGGGAATGTCTTACCTGACTTTATTATGATGTAGTGATATAAACAGTAACCTTAATCTTTTTTTTACCTATGTATTGCTCTCAAGAGGCCAGGTATGGTCCTTTTCTTTTTGTCTTTTACATCTAGAAGAAGCCTGAGCTTACCACACTCCTTAGAAAACCATTACACGTACCGTGGCACAGAACTGGAAATGGAGCATCCATGCAGGATGTCTAACTGCAGTAGTTTGCATCTTTAGATGTATCTCTAGGAGCTGATCTTCTGGGTCTTCCCTAATTTGGTCACGTTATTGCAGATTGTCAGAATAGAAGATAGCCTACAAGAGATTGTTTGTTTGTTTTGTTAAGCCGGAGGAAACAAAGCTAATCCTCTGGCAATTATTGATCATAAATTGCACAAATGATAAAATATTTCTAGTATGAAGAACAATGGCCTTCTGTGTGTTGAGAACATAGTGTTTGTGCCAGAAGTTACTGAAATTATTCTTTGCTTTCCTCTATGATGAAAACCAAGAATGTTTTCTCTCAGGCAGGGCTTTAAATGATTCAGTAAAAACAGCTGTTTCTTCCTTCCACCCATCCCCATATACTGATTGTATAATCAGCTTTTTCAGTGCATTGTTCAGTAGGATCAATGCTGGTTCAGGCTATTTGACCAAGATCAATCTAAATGTGCTACTTGGATTCATTTGTAATTCCTGTTTCATCTCAAAGACTTGTAAGGAGGAAAAAAGGATTGCAAAAATTAATAGATTCCAAATATTTATTTCTATGTTTCCATTTTGGAAGAAATTTTTAATGATATCACAGAAAAAAATCTGTTTTTAATCTGTCAGTGTATTTCTGAAGTACCTTCCAACACTTGCATGCCTACATTCAAAATGAGATATAAAAAACCCCCTCATTATGAGTCTCAGACTAATTTATTGTACTGTGCTATGTTTTTGTATTACAGCATATGAAGCAATTACCATAACTAGCTTTCCAAAGTACCTACAAAAAATGTAAATAAGAATTTATTGTTAACAGCGATTCTTCATTATGTTTAATCTCCTTGTAGAATGATCAGAACTGGTAAAGAGCCTGCGGTATACTCAGTAATACTGGCAGGTTCTGAATACTGTGCAATTCAGAAGCACAAACAAAAGCAGGAATATGGTAAATATAGTGGCCCAACTGTTCAATACTGATAACTAAAATCCTGAGGGAGAAGCTTGCAGGTGTCAGTTCAATGACCAAATGGCTTACTAGGGATGGTTTTGAATAAGATGAACTCTACAGGAGCTATTTTGATTTTTTTTTTTTTTTCCTATCGGCTTTGGTTTTTTTTGACAGTACCATAGTGATTTAAAGCTAACCAAACACTTCAGTTAAGTCATCTCTATCAACAGGAAAGGAAACTGGATAGAAAGCCAAAAAAAACCTTACCAGGAAGCAGAGATAGATCTCCACTGACTGCTGTTTCCTCGGAGACATTGTTACCAACAGCAAAACTCCTACAGATCGCAGTGATGTGGCCCCAAACAGTAAGGCAGTCATTTGAGAAAACTGGTTAAAAACTGGGTTCAGGAAGGCTGCCTTCACAGGAACTGAAGTGTATTTTATAGTTGGCTGTGTGCAAGGTCAAATTTCTATCTGCCCGCTATTAACAAGTTTCACTGTAATTGTGAAAATAATGAAGCCAAGCAGGGTGGCAAACCTAGACCTCAGCCCTCCATGGTGACCTGAGCTCTTAGAGCTCAACAGCAGAACTGGAGTCTGTTTCTCCCCTATAAAATGGACTTGTTTCCATCAAATAGATGTCAGTGGTGTATTTCTTCTCCCATGTGTCTTTAAAGGGAATAAAAGTGGATTTTGTAAACTGTTTAGTCATCCGCTCTACATTACCATGTGATCAGGCAAGTAGACCATATGATAATTGAATGAAAGAGGTAAATCATTTAATAAAGAATGTGACTAGAGCTTTTCTGTTAACAGGAGCTAAAAGTGATTGATTACAGAGTGTTCAAGTGTAATCTTTGGCATCTCATCGTTTTCATCATTCAGGACGGACCTTGCAAAAAACCTGGCAAAACCAAGTGACTGTATTCTATAGTTTTAACCAGTGTTTCTACAGAAAAGTGAATGAACTCAGCTTTTCAATATGCACAGAATTCTGTCTCCTTCCACTTTCTGGCGTACAACTGGTATGTCATGTGGCTGCGTTGTACCTTATGGCGTAGTACAGTGTCTATGTGCCGTGTAAGAACACCAAAGTACAGAGTGTATATTTATCCAGTTTATCCAAAGCCTAACATTCCTATCTCCCTTGTGCTACTGGAAGTGGAGAGAAGGCCAGAACAGAAGAAATGACCACACAAGTTGTGTAAGAGACACATATTGGCCACCTGGGACATTCTCCCATAGAAGCTACAGGAGATTTCCTAGGAAAATCTTTCTCAGTATGAGAAGCTGGAGCATGGTTTCTGCTGTAGTACGCTCTCCCCCCAAATCCCAGTACCTTCCAAAGAGGTCTGTGTAGAAGGCAGAGTAGGTCACGAACTTTGCACACTGGGCTCCAGGACTTTTGCTTGATGCAAAAGATTTAGGAGGAAAGAAATTCTGGTGAGTTTTTTCCTTGTTTTCCTGAGGCGTGCCAATAGGGATTGACTGCACTAAAATTGATAGTTGTTGTGTGGCTTGCGCTGTTGGGAATTGCAATACAGACAGCTGATAAAATTTTGCCCTTCGTTTTATTTAATCCTGGCATTGAATAACGGATTAGGAAAAGGGCAACTGTAGTGTTGAGAAGCCTATGTGAAGTGTAGTGTTTAGTGATGATACGGATATAGCCAAGGATGATAGAGTTGTAGAAGTATTACAGAACTGCAGAACTATGTGGCATTAAGTTTGCGGCAGGTCAGGGGGAAGTGGGGAGAACAGGAGGTGCTTCTTTTCATAATCTGACAAGCATAAAGCAATACAGCATAAAGTTGGAGGAGCAAAACTCTGTAAATAAAATTTCTTACTCAGTGAAAAGCCAAAGGGTAAGTAGCCTTATGGAGGTCAGTGTTAACCATCTTCTTCCCTCAAACCCCCCAAAACTAGGAAAAAATCCAGGAAAAAGAAACCATTTAAGTGACAATAGCATCCTTTTCCCCCAACACATATTTTTTTTTTTCCCAGACCTTGTATTTCTTTTACAGTGTGATTTCAAGGTAAGTTACTTATATTTTTATTGTTGTGGGGACCTGTACTCGTATCCACTGAAGTAGACGTGTATTTTTCATTGACTTCAGTGCACTTTAAATGGGAACTTTACTGGAAGGAAAATTACATATCAGACTCTTTCAAAATGGTGGATTCATTTGTATGATCTTCATTTGTGGGTCTCTCCTCAGAGTCAAGATGTAGCTTTTCTGGAGAATATGCATGTGGTGAGCAGTTTCAGTATGTTCTGAGTAAATCAGGCTCTGAAAGTAAGTTTTTGCCACATCCCAAGCAAGTGAGGGTAGTGTGAAGGACAGAGCACTCTAAAAAAGATCTCTCTTTGCTAATATTATGTACTGTGTTCTTAACTGGAGGGAATAAAAACTGAAAGTATTGTAAAATTGGTAGAATTTGTAAAACATATTTTGTTTTCACATGGATTAGACAATATGGTAGGTATTTATTTCAGACTTCACTAGCATTGCCTTCTTAGTGCATCTACAAATATCTCTTAAACTTTCTAATGCATGTTATATAATTCCACGAGAAAGGACCTCAAAGAAAACCAGTTACTATCCACTGCAGTTCACTACATTTTTTGGTCATAATTCTATTTTCATTTTCATTTTCTTGTGCAAGAGAAACTGAGAGTGTGATGGCTTCTTTAAAATAAAAATAACAGCAGCAAAAATAAAAAGCCTTGGAGATTCCCTTTTTAGAAAACCATCCAAATTCCCATCAATTATTGAGTGCTCTTTTAAAATAATAGCATAGTTTTAGCATTTAAAAATACTAATGTGATCCCAGCCTGGCTACGTATATATATATATATGTATATCTCCATTCAAATAATATGAATTCCATGAATTGTAAAGGAGGCAGGCTCAAGACACACTTGCAAGCAGAAAAATTATCTTTCTGGGTGGAAAGCACTGTGTGAGGTAGGTATTTTAAAAATTATCTTAATACCTCTATTTTCAAGAAAAGATCTTGAGAAAGAGTACAGTACTACTGAATTAAGCCTCAACTAGTGCAGAGATCTAAGTTATTTCTTGCTGGTGGCCTTGCTGTTGTTGACCTCCTTCAGCATTTGCCGTGTGGTTTTGCAAATGTTGTATCCATGTTTCTGTTAACTGACATAGCACTCTACGGATGATCTGATGGCATAAAGAAGCATTTAAAGAAATGATCATTATTTGCGAATATGTTTTCATCCTTGGAAAAAACTTAACTGGAGATTGGTAGAAGAAGCAGGTGACAGTACGAAGCACTCAGCTGGACTTCTGAGCTCAATGCATTACAAAATTTAGTAAAGTACTGCTTTGTGTTGCCTCACCATCTTGTGCTGGTGACCTGTCTCCATGGTAAGTAAAGATGCACAAGGATGGAGGACTCAGAAGTCAAGAAGATGTACAAGTATTTCTTTAAAGTGCTTTCAAAGTATGAAATAGCTGAATGTTATTTCCAACAGTAATTTCATAGTCTACTTTCCAGTTGCATCTTGAAAATCTCCAATTCTTCTAGAATTTACCACATTATCAAAAGAATAATAACATACTTTTAACAGATTTTTCTGTATGTACATGTGTTTCATTTTTCATTATTTTGTGGCAGCAGTCTTTGCCACCAGAGCAGTGGTGGAGATTTGAGGAGTTTCGGATAACCAGAGTTCTTGTAGAACTACAGGAAAATATAATTTTGTTTCACAGATGCATGTATTTTCAGTTCAATACAAGCAGCACAACATTCATAGTGGAAATGAATCCACTTGTGCAAAATCCTGGCCTTCAGTATTTAACCCATCTTTGAAGGGGCTCATGAACCATATTGGGCAGGGCAGGGCTCAGGGCACATTTGCTCTAAGAGGCTTTTGGATTGGAGCTGGCTTATGTCCTGCCAGGCTCTGAATTTTATTTTATTTTTTGTTTTAATTTTTAAGACCATGATTACTTCACTGTAAAACTGTGTTACTGCTGAATGTAGTGCTCCCTCCTTCCTTCCTGTCTTGTTCTGTGTGGTTGCGGCGAGCTGGCTGAAAAAACTTGTCTAGCTAAAAAACAATTTGTCTTTTGGCTGGTTAGTAGCCAGCGGGATCGGTTCTTTGATCCGACTCCCTGTCTTAGTGCTGGTACAAAGGAGGTGGTGAGGAGGCTGGGACTGATGGTTTGAGCTGGATTAAAGCTGATGTGAAACCACAGCCTGAGGATTCTCCCCCTGCCTCCACTGGCATTAAACAGAGGCTCTTACAGGCTTTCTTGAACCTCAGGTGTCCTCTGTAGTAATTTTTCCTCCACAAAAGGTAATTTTGTGAATTACCTCAATGATAAATAATGGAGAAAAAAGATATAAGCAGGGCAGAATTTATGAAAGAGCCCAAATCAGTGAAGTTATTTGAAGAGAGAGAAAAGGAAGAGAAGGGAAAACATGAGTAAGTATGAAAAATTTAGTTTCTTGCTACCAAGCAGTTATTTTAAGATATGTCCTATTAGAGGTACTAGAACAGCATCTGGCAGGAAACAGCTTAGAAATAATTATTTCTTCATTATAAGTATAATGAGAAAGTAATAAAGAAAAGAAGTTGCTAATGTCCTCTTAGAAACATTTCTGTTCCGTTTAAGTTGTTTTCATTTAAAAAAGGGTATTTTCATTGTCAGGCAGGAAGAATTAGGAGACAGAATGGTAAGGGAAAAAAAGGTTATGTTTTATTAAGTATTACTGTTTCTAAAACAGAAATGCTCTGGTTTAGAGCATTTCTCAACCAAAATGTGAACAGTAACTTAAAAAAAAAAATCTTCCTGGAACTCTATATATTTAATTTTCAGTACTGAAGCATTGTGGTACTTTTAGCATTTAACTTGCTTTATGTTTAAGAAACTGTGTATAGAGATTGCTGCCTCTGATTTAATTCAGTTACAGTAGGAGAAGGGGAGCAGGAAAGAAAAAAGCTTTCATAACAGTAAGAGCCAGTTTTTGGAAGTATTGCACCTTCCTACTAAATCTAAAGACTTAACTCCTGTACCTGAATTCATGAGAACTTTTTAAGATCAGCACGGTTAATCTGTCCTAAGGTTTCTAACTGGAAGACTGGAAAGATATGAGCTAGCAGCCACTCCCAGCTGGGATGCATCTGTGGTGCTGTGCATCAAAGCTGTGGGGTGTCGGGGTCCCCAGAGCACTGGGGTGGGACGGAAAATGCTTCCTTGGATTACAAAATAGGGCGGACTGAAGCTGAAGAAAACTCCTCCTTCAGCTCAGCATTGCTGATACTCCCTGTAACAGTGCTGAACATCCCACAGGAGGACCAAGGTGTATTGCAGTCTTGTCTTCTCCTTGCACGTCTGCTAACTGTTCTGATATGGCGAGTGGTGGGAGTGACAGGTACACATGTGGTAATGAAACAGAGCAGGCTTAGTGCTGCTGCCTGGTGGGTACCCACAAACTGATGCCAGCAGTTTGTGGGCCTTCCAGAAGCAGAACTGCATCACTGATTTTTTGTAGGTATCGTTGTTATGCCCTTACCACTTCTCCTGTAGCCTGAACATTGGAAAAGGGATTTTCTCTTTCATGCTCATTTCTCCATTTTTGTTTGTGTATTCATGAAGAATGAATTCCTCACCTGCACACATGGAAATCACAAGCTCTGTTGCAAACCAACTTCATAGGAGAATCTCTAAAAAAGAGACAAACAAAATCTCTCATTTGGAGAGTATTTAGTTACAACTTTTTAAATGAGCTGTAGTTTACAAAAATATTTTCTCTGTACTGAAAATGTGAATTTTATTTGTAGGCATTTCACTTAGGAAGGTAAGACACAATGAATGTGCATGGGTTTTCTGTTAAGCTAGTTAATATATGTAAAAGATGCTTAGCCATGTGATATTCAGTAGCCATTTCATAAATACATGGATTGTATTTTTTTCTTTGGAGAATGTGAAGATCGTATGTAAACAGAAGGTGGGAGAATTTTGTAGAGAGATTTAAAAAGGCTACTTCTCACTTCCTTTCTGGATATCGTATACATAAATATAGTGAAATCAGGTAAGAGAAAATATGTAAGTAAAAGAAAAGATCATCTTTGATCTTCACACTCTCAATTGTTCTTACTAAGTATGCAAGTTAACAGCTTCCCTATACACTTCCAGATTTTCCCTCTGCTGTGCCGTGGGGAAGTGCAGAAGGCCATGCCTTTTCCAACAAGACCTAGGAATTTTTAGGTTCAGTTCATCAGTCCAGTCAGGAGGGCACTCACTCAATCAGTGCTGGCCTTGCTGAGTTAGGAACATGCTTTCGTAGGTCTAAATTTACTCCCGATGGAGCAATCTGTTCAGGAGGAGAGGGTATCCCAGTTCTGGGTAAGAACAGCTGAGGCTGCAGAGCATTAGGCATTTTGCTGAGGTAAGACGTGAGAGTGGAATTAGGTTTAAGAGCTGCTCATTAGCTATTTAAAACCCCCTAAGTGTACAACTTAAAACCACGCCTCAGCGTGTCCTGCTACTTTTGCACCCTTTTGCTTCATTCTGGACCTGTCCCTGGCTCACTGCTGAGGCAGGGGGTGGCAGCTGCTGGGACAGTGCAGTATTCACACTCCTTCCCCTCAGCTGCAGGATCTCTGAGCTGAGCATCACCAAGGTGGACAGCAAAGCCCAGAGAGGGACATAGTGCATGCCCATGCTGGTGGCAGAGAAAACCTGACAGTTGAGCAGCGAGGTGCAGTGTGGATTGAGTTGGAGTACTGAAACCAGTACTCTTTGAAGATTGCTGTGTGGATTTCAAGATGCAGCATTAGTGCAGTGGCATAAAGAACTTTGGATGCTTGAAATACAAGTCAGTAGTAGAGCAAACAAAAGATTTTCTGGTTTCTGTGTTTCTTGGATGAGTGTTAGCACTGCCAGTCCAATCGTGCTGCATGCTGCTGTGGCAAAAACCGTTCAACTGGGAAGCGCATGAAGAGTGTTGCATGACTAGTGAATATATGGAGTGGTGACAGTATGTTAAGAGCCTGGCTCCAGACACAGTATATACTTGTTAGTAATAAGTAAAGAAGCCATCTAATGGTTGCGTTGAGTTCCTGTGTTTCTCCTTACCTTTACCTGCCTCCCTCGCGCTCTGCCAGTGCCTCCCTGTCCTGCCAGTTCTGCTAGTCCAGATCACTGAGGCACTTCTGTCAGCTGTTAAAATCAGTCCCTCTAACAAATGATGTGGAACATCCTTTCTCTTGCTCTCTCAACTCAGTGGTTAGAGAGGCAGGCTGGGAGATGCTAACTTCTGTGCTAATTTGAAGTGTAACAACCATACCACCTGAGGAACCAGAAGAAAGGGGGCATTTCTACATGATGTGCAGCAGCTGCTGTAGCTGTCTGTCATTTTTAAGTTGAAAAAAGTAAAAAACAAGAAGATGATATTTACTAGTGTTTTAATTAACTATAAGCTTTTATTTTCCTGTTAAGCCCTGTCCATTGCAACCTAAGCACTTGGGTTTAAGCTTAGATATTGCAAGAAAATACTCCCAGTGAAAAATATTAAGCTTTTTAAATTATTTTCATCTTTGTTTTCTATAAAAGCCATGGCATGCAAAAAATACACCCTAAACAGCATAGCAGAAATGTTTCTTTAACACCCTCTTATGAAAGTCCTAAATCCCCTAAATTATCTTTCAGTAACTCACTACTTCTGCAATATGTGACTGCCCTTGATGCATGTAGCAAGAGTTTCTGTGCCATACCAAATTCTGGTGTTAAGCCCTTTGTATGGACTCTTACATGGGGAAAAACTGAAAGGAAATCAAAGCAAGGGAAGCCTTGGAGTTGAATTCATTTACACTATTCTTTGTGCACATTTTTGTTGCATGGAACAATGTGGCTGGGAAGACTGGAAGAACCAGAGGTTAACTAAATTATTTGAATGCATATATTTAGTGCTGGTCACCTGACTATACTAACAAACTTAAAAGGTGGTTTGATAGCTGTCAACTTGTTTTGCTATTGTGCAGCTTAACTGTTACCTTCCTGTATTATGAACATCTATGTATTTGGAAAATAAATCCATCTTGCAAGAACGATTGTGCAAAAAATTGTTCCTATTATACTCCAGTGTATATTGCTGATGTCAAATAAAATACAATTGTGAGAGTTCTTAAACAGTTGTCTTTCTAATTGTGGCCTGAAACATGAAGAGGAAGGAGTATGGTAAACTTCTTTGATATGGATCCTCCTGCAGTTATTGCTGGAACATTGATGTTGGCTAAATGATTGAGTCAATCTGATGCTTTATATATGGACAG
>JAAGAY010014723.1:6064-17745 GCA_011801015.1 Ardeotis arabs
GGTGTGTATTTAACCTGCGCTGTTGATCAACCAGGTGCGCACGTTAGGTGGAGCGATCCCCCGTGTGCCCAGCGCTGCAATAAAGAAGTGCCTGCTTCTTAACTTCTCATTGCTGTTAAGGAGTTTTATTCCGGATTTCGGTAACAGTTGGACTCGATGAACTTAAGCGTTTTTTCCAACCTAAATGACTCCATGATTCTAACTCTTCACACTTGCTTGTTATTACCAAAAACTCATTCTTCTTTCTCACTTGTTTTCCAGAGAAAATCACTAAGATCTTGGACTGTGGCTTCACCCACCATCAAAAATATCCTTGGAGAATTTTCTCAATGAGTCTGAAGAGGAAACCTCTTGAGCAAAGTTGGTGGAAAATAAAGAAACCTGGATTTACTGTCCTCTCCCTGGAATAGCTCAGCTCCTGGCTGGCGATTGGCCTTTCAGATTTCAAACTTGTGTTTGACATTAACAATCAAACTGTGATGAATGAGAATCTTCCGGACATTTTGTGTGGTATTTATTAGTTCAGAAATAGCAGGTTACCTTTTGAGAATAATAAAATCTAATTTAAATTATGATTTTCCTCTTAAGGAAGCAAGGAAGGAGAGAGGAAATAATTTGTTTCACACTCAAACACAATCTTATCTCTGTATTTTATTTTAATAAAGAGAAAATATTTTCTATAAAGGTGGAGAAGTAACTCATGCGTGGGTCAGAGTATTTTGTCAGTCTAGATTAATTTCATTGCTTTAGTCAACAGAAACTTCTGTGTATTTCTAGAAAAGTCAGTTTTGACAACTTCCATGTAAAATACTTTAACATTATTGTGTTTAAAGGTAATTTCTAATTTACATTTTATTAAAAAAAAAAAAAGGCTTTTATAAAACTTGAAATCTGACTAAAATATTTTATGGCTGATGAAAAAGAGCAATCAAATGTGAAGACAAGTTTTCATGTACAGTTCTCCAGCCCCCTTTGCAAACTGACCTCCTTCTTCACACCATTAGTGGCACTGAGCCAAACAGGAGTAACTGACCAGGAAAGATAAGCAAAGGTGATAAAGTTATAATAAAAATAATTTATGGATTGAGGATTTTATTAAAAAGCTTGTACTGAGCTCTGTTATTTCTTCAGATCTGGCAAACAAACATCAATAAATAGAATTAAATTGTATATATATGCACAATATACATAAATTATTGGTTATATTTTGGTATTATTTTATAATGTTTTAAATATATTTAAAAAACTACAGAAACACGAAAAACTGTATCATTTTAAATAATGACTAGTTTTGGTGTGGTTTTTTTTTTTGACAGAACCTTCCCAAAACACACTTTTTTGTAGAATCACAGAATCATAGAATAGGTTGGGTTAGAAGGGACCTTTAAAGCCCATGTAGTCCAGCCTCCCTGCAAGGAGCAGAGACATCTTCAACCAGATCAGGTTGCTCAGAGCCCCATCCAACCTGGCCTTGAATGTTTCCAGGGATGGGGCTTCCACCACCTCTCTGGGCAACCTGTGCCAGTGTTCTACAACCCTCAGTGTAAAAAATGTCTTTCTTATATCTAGTTTGAACCTACCTCCTTCTAGTTTAAAACCATTACCCCTTGTCCTATTACAACAGGCCCTGCTAAAAAGTTTGTCCCCATCTTTCTAATAAGCTCCTTTAACAGCCCACCATAAGGTCTCCCCAGAGCCTTCTCTTCTCCAGGCTGAACAGCCCCAACTCTCTCAGCCTGTCCTCGTAGGAGAGGTGCTCCAGCCCTCTGATCATCTTTGCGGCCCTCCTCTGGATTCACTCTGACAGGTCCACATTCTTATTATATCGGGGGCTCCAGAGCTGGATGCAGTGCTGCAGGTGGGGTCTCACCAGAGCAGAGTGGAGGGGGGGAAATAACTCCCGTGACCTGCGGACCATGCTTCTTTTGATGCAGCCCAGAACACAGTTAGCCTTCTGGGCTGCAAGTACACATTGATGACTCATGTTGAGCTTTTCATCCACCAGTACCTCCAAGTCCTCCTTGGCAGGGCTGCTCTTAATAAGGAGACTGGGTGTTGCCTCAACCTATGTGCAGGACCTTGCACTTGGCCTTGCTGAACCCTCCTTTTTCTCCTCCTCTATTTCCCTTGAATTTATAGTGCAGAAATAGTTCAAAAAACCCTAAAGGCCTGGCCTCTGTCCCTAAATTAGGGTTAATTGATGGTTCCCGCGGGTGTGCGAGCAGCTGCCTCTGTCCATGGTACCGGTGGTTCAACCACCGGGATTTGCCTCTCGCTGTGGCTTTCCTAATATTCCGGTAATCTAGGAAGGCTGTCAGACTCTAATAACAGAGTTTTTACAGTGTCGAGAATAATAATAAAGGCCTGCAGTTCTTCAAGAGTAATAGCACCGATCTCCAAAAACTTACAAAGAGGATGGATAACAGCAAGAAGAAGAAAGTGGTTTGGACAAAGTGCTGCAAACGCTGTGTCAGCCACTTATGTTAATGTCATCTGTGATATCACCTGTCAGCATGCCACAAGCCATCAAAAACATGGCATAATTTAATATTTATTGGAATTTCTCAGATATTGTCAAGCAGGAATTTCTAGGATATTGTCTCATGGGTTGCTGGGGTTTTGTTTTTGCATCATATGCCATGCTATCTGGAAAGGGAGGAATGAGGAAAAAGAGGATTTAATTGGCTTTCTGATCTTGGCAACAAGAAGAGTAATAGGAAATGTACATTCCAGAGTATTTCACATATGAAAAGCACCTTGATTTCAGAAAATCTGAACAGGAGTAGAGCTGTGTTCATGCAGACACTGAGGTACAGTCAAAGGTAGAATGCAACAAATCTCCTTAAATTGCAAAATAAGAGGGTATGGGGTGTGGAATACTCAGGAATGCTTTGAGGCTTCATTTACCATTGGTACCCACTTGGAAAGCATTGTTAATACCCCTGGGAAGGGGGGAAGGGTCTCAGACAAATGTGTTATGTTGACAAGGGGAAGGATACAAGGAAACATTTTCCTTGTCGGGTTTTAGACATCAAGACTTTGGCAGTGTGGATTCCGCCATGGCATAAGAGAAGCCCGTCACACAAGGACATCTGTCAAAGGCACAGAGGATAACGAATAAAAAAGGCCTGTAAGTCACATGGCATTGGGTAAAACAGGCCCATAGAAGGGGCAGGTGTGTTTTAGTGTTTTCGCTTCCTTTGTCTTTTGAGGAGGGGCCTGTCCTGATGGTGCTTCCCCTTGTTCAGCACCTTTCTTAGGGCAGCTGCATGAAAGGTAGAGGGAAGAAATGAACATTTGCTTTCCTGTCTGTCTTGATTTGGCTAGGTGTGAACCAGTACAAACAGTTGTCTCTACTGCTAAATAACTCTTTAATAACTCTGTTGATTGACAGGGTTTCTGAACAGAAGCCACTAAAGATGCGTGCTAACCACTGCCTTTCTAGGAGCGCTGTGAATCACAGGCAGCTGCCTCCAAGGTGTGCTTTCTGTCAGGTTGCATTGGCGTGCTCTGATGGATTTCTGTATAAACGGTGTTAGTCATCAGCTCAAGCAACGAAGTTTCTTTGACACACGATACCTGCTGGGCTCCCTGATTGTGCTTTTTAAATATCTTATGTGCAGCAGTGTCTGGGACATTTCTTGTACTTGATGAATTCTATCTGACAATTTCCCTTACAATTTTCCCTCCTCAGACCTCATATATTTATATCTTTTTTTTCAGTTGGGATTTGTAATCCTTCTACCTTGACATATTCTCCCCTAAAATGAACACCAAGGGACTACTCCTACTGCCTGCTGCCAGCACTCAGCTCAACTGTTCTACACTGCTTCCACTTGCCCCTCTGACCCCCAAAGTGGTCTCACTTTTTTCCTATCTCAATTGTATATAATTTATATTCTGGAAGTAAATAGTACAGATACTCCCACTGGACTTCCACATTTGGCTTCCAGTAACGTTTCTGCTGATACACTTCTAACCCTGCAAATACCTCAGTGTCCCTGTGCGTGCCTTACTTGAACTGCAGCTGGTGTCATTCTGTTGAAAAATTGGCATCTTCCTCGTTTTCAATAAAACTATAAGTCCGAAAAGCATTCCTTGTGAAATCCATGGGAACTACTGGGAGCCTAGGATAGCATTTATCAGACTCTTATTATCACAGCACCCATTAATTCAAGGCAGAAAGATGGATATATAGTTATGGAATTATAGAAAGAATAAAAGAAAAACAATTCTCAAAATTTAACCTGGCTCAGCACAGTGAGTGTTTGTAAGCATCAGGAGGTTTTTATGGAAGTGCTCAATGTTTTTGGTCTCACGGGGCAATTCTGGGTCATTGGATCAATCCTGCTTGGAGAGGACGAAGAGTAATTGTCATTTAAAATTTCAAAACCCAAACTGTAAAACACAGTAAAAGTCTCCCGCCCAGGTGCCGCTGATTCACTCCAGCCTTTCTTGCTGTTGAGGATGCAAATGTAATCTCTGACAAAGACCAGGATTTGACAGCTGCAACAGAGATCAGGGCAAAGAAGAGGCGAGTTTTTTAGGGGAGCTCCTGAGGTATAGTCTGTGTGACTCATGTTGAGAGGACAGTGTGTCATTGGTAGATGCTTATTCATGAAAATGAGTTTCAAAATCCTTATTCTGTTATTCTACATGAGATTCTCATTAGTACAAACAAGCAAAGTGTGGTTGCCAGAAGGACCTGTGGTCGCTCTCCCCATCCCTCTTCTCAACCCCTCCACTGCAGGGCTTTATGTACTGAAGCCAGTTAATTAATATACGGAGTTATGTGTCCAAATTCTGCTCTGTTTGAAGTCTGTAAGCTGCAAAAGCATATTCAGAATAAAAAAAAAATGGCGTAGGACTGCCCATGGCTTGCAATGATAACGGTTCCTGAGTGCTCTCCTCCTTCAACATTGGAATTGTTTGTGGTGGCTTTATTTCAGCTCAGCCACACGCAGCCTTTACTCCACGAGGAGTGAGCAGCTCCTGCTGAGCACTGATCACACCTTGAGAATACCTTGGGCAGTTTATCCCATAAGGAAAGGTCTGATGCAGTCAAATCACATCCCTTTCACACTGACTGGTAATCTAACAGCCACACTTATGCCTGAGATACCCTGTAATTCAAATAGAGATATTTAAGGCTAGCAGGAAAAGGCTAGCAGGAAAATGTCCCTTCCTTTACATGAAAGCAACCATGATTTTTACAGTAGGTCCAGCTGTTACATATCAGGAGACTTTCTGGGAACTTTGGTTAGCTTGCACTGAAGTGTGCATGGATCTGCTCTGTATTCTAACGAAACTTCTCGCTCACATCTCTGAAGTGGCTTGTATATCTCTTTGTAGCTGCAGGGCAGATGCCTTGTATTTGTGTGGGAGATTCCTTCAGAAATTTGATGGTACTTCTAAGCAAAACATTTATGCCTGTAGAAAGGCATGTCCTATTTATCAGATGATCAGGTTTTCAATACAGGCACGCTCCTTTCCCTTGTTTACACCACTGCGCTTTCACCTGAGGATCGCTGTGTTTTGCAAACAAAAGCCCATTGTCAAGAGGGAGCCTTGGTGGTTTTACCCTTATGTTAATGAGGAATAAACCGAAACCTGGTGAGTAAGACCAACATTCCCCAAAGTGCTCTCTAATTATGGGCACCTCCGTTCCTAAGTGCCCAGATGGAGATACCTTGGCGGTTGGGTTTGCAGCAGGGTTGTGTGCTTTGGGTTCTCAAAGACCTTCAGAAAATTCAAGTCCAAGAGGTATGAAGATGCTCAGACTGAGTCATCAGAAATGAGTGGACATTTTTTGTAAGCCTCTGTCACTTGCCAAATCCTAATGACTCAATGCCATGGTCTGAAGCAAAAACCCTGAGTATGTTAACTATTAGACTGTGTCTGATATGATGGAGGGAGAAAAATACAAATCTAGTCAGAAATCCTAGTGAGTAGACACTAGAGATCTCTTGCAGAGACCACCAAGTGGAGTTGCAAAGGCTTTTATTGACCTTGGAAGCAATGACCAGCAGTAGGCACAGTGATACAAAAAACAGTGTCCTGAGAGGGAGGAGAGCACTGACAAAACCACCGGAGGAAAAAGACACTATGTATGTCCTACACACTGTATCAGGATGCAGTATCTATTTGAATAGTTGTGGTATTTTTGCTTATTTCCAACAATTCTGTTTCGCGGTTTTACTATGTATTTCTAGCAACAGGGCTGGAATTATTTTATAACTTGTGGGGAAAAAAGCCATCCAAGAAACTTATCATCAAAACCACTTGTCAGGCTGAAAAAAAGTTGCAAAAAAAATATTTTCTTTTCCCTTTTTGTTATTTTTCTGACAAGCTGGACAGGGGCTTTTTTTCTCTTGTGCTGCAAAATCTAATTACATACGTACATAAAAAAATAGATGGCACTAACCATTTGTCTTGCATGACTCACCACTGTCTTTCCAAATGTCATAAATGCTGGCAAGCAAACTGCAACCACAAAACACATGAGTGTCTCACAAGGCTGCTTGGCTTGATTACAGGCTGGCAAGGATTAGGCTGAGTAATTGGGAGAAGATGGGAGGAAGATTTCACTGGACATCTGGGATTATTGTCTCCTGGAAACATTACAGAGGATAAACCACTAAAAGACAATCTCGTGCCTTCTACAGCCTTCCCCATCGCAGGATGTTATGATTTGTAGAGCCCAGAAGACATGAAGAAGGATTGTCCAAGCAGGAGAGGAGACACCCACATTTGGCAACACCTAAGAACAATGATGTCTTAAACACAACCATTCCCTGGGAAGGGCTTTCTTCTCATGCACCCTGTTACTGCAACAGCCACAGCAACCAAAGCCCAGACCTGCTCCTACTGAGTCTCTGCTATCATAACTTGAACTTCTTGCCCTGGATAGACCTTGGGAAGCATAGTGAACCAGACCACAAGCTACACTTGTGTCACAAACACAAGCTGAGTGCTTTTCTGGGGTTGTCCTGCCTTAATCAGACATCCAGTTCTAACCTAGGAAGTCAAATTTAGCCTTGCATCTAAAATTAAGGGCTGTGAAACCACAACTCGGACTTTCTGTTCTAAAGCAAAGAGTGGACCCCTGCCTGGATCGCATCTTCACAGCCACCTCCTGTGCAGGAGTGAGGCTGATGCCTGAAAGCTCTGCTCTGGAGCAGGTGGTGGGGACGAGGGTTTGCAGTACACCATGGTGAGACCCTGGACATCCTTACCTGGTGCACCTTCTCACATGGCTGCAGACAGTGGTGCACAGTAGATTTTAGTTTCTTGCAGACCTCATTGGAAGACTGGGGTCCCACTGGGTAGTATAGCAGAATTCTCCTCTGCCCTGGGACTATACACGTCAGGGCAGCCCAGAGCCAAAGACAAATGCACCAGGCTGAGTAGAAGATGGGTCCAAAAGAGTAAGTCTCAGGTCCAGAGCATCAGACCTGATGAATCTGCTAAAAACAAACTTAAAAAAAAAAACAAACAAAATCAGAGTTATTTTTGAAAGCCTTGTAGGACTTTGGAGAAACTTATCCCTTCATAGCAAGGTGGGCAGTGTATTTCTGAAACACAGTGTTTCTTATATGCTGTTCCTCATCTTCCATGGCACTGATTTGCTGGCACAGATCCTAGTGTCAAGACCGGTGTGTTCCAGTAAGAGTCATTCTCGTTTTGATTTTACAATCCCATTTGAAAACGCATCCCTTTGCTGTTTGATTTTCCATCCCTGCAGCTTGGCCTCATTGACATGCACAGCATTTCCCAGGGCGGTTGGAGCCAAGGTGGCTGCTGAGCTGTGAAAGGTGCATCCTTCTGCTCCGTTAGCTCCTTCCTACGCGCCCGGAGCAAAGACTTTATCTCACCGGGTGATGAGTTATCAGGATGGTTATGCCTGATCTTCAGAGAAGATTCACAGTAGAGTATTACAAATCAGGAAGAAATACTGAGGTAGACAGGGAAATTGTGGAAAGTAAAAAAACTGGGCATGATGCTTTTTTATTTCGGGACTGTTTAAATCTTAGACCTGCTGCATGGAGATATTGTGCTCCCCTCTACAAACCGCTGCACTACTTTTTTTTTGTTATTTGGCAAATAAAACCGCAGTTTATTTTTAGCTTTAATTGAATATCTGCTTTCAAATCTTATCATTGCCCACCCACATCAAGTAGAACGGACATAAATACAAACATAACATAGACTACCTTATGCGGAAAAGCACAGCAACAGCAAATTAAAAATCTTTTTTCCAAGGCATTTCATCTCGAATCCAGGAGAGACTTGTTTACTGGTGTGATTCATAGCTAAAGAATAAAATGTTGCCTGGCAAGGTTGATATTTCACATTTTAATATGGGTTTTCACCCGAGGATCTCAAAATATTTACAAACCTTAAATACTGATCTACTTTTTTTTCTTTTGCAGCAAATATCCTATTGTTTTTTTAAATTAAGAACATTATTCTCCCCCATAGGACCTTTCATAAATAAAAGCACAATTACAGTTACAAAATACTTCAGAGCTGTACAACTTAATTCCCTCACCAATAATGAAAAAAATTTTACTAACTTCAGTAACTTGCTGATTCTAAATCCACAGAGTATTCATATACAACAAACATACCATCCCTTGTCTTCTTAACTTAACCAATGCTGTAATACACCTTACAGGTCCATAGGTGGAAAGCTGAGCAGAGCATTCAAAGCCTTGCTGTTCCACAGGAAAGAGTGGGATAATTTCCAACAGTTGTGCTGAGAACACACACCTGATCTGAATATCTATGGAAGTGTTTGTAGAAATGAGGATGTGTTTAAACTAGCAGGAAAAGAAACATGCTGCTTCACTGTGATAGGAAATCAAACTCTACTGATGGTATCTTGCTTAAAAGATAAGTAAACCCTGGGGAGATGAAAGGAGCGTGTGTTGGAAATTAGATGCCATGGAATATAGAATGGTTTGGGTTGGAAGGGACCTTTAAACTCCATCCAGTCCAACCCCCCTGCAAGAAGCAGGGACATCTCCAACCAGATCAGGTTGCTCAGAGCCCCGTCCAACCTGGCCTTGAATGTTTCCAGGGATGGGGCATCCACCACCTCTCTGGGCAACCTGTGCCAGTGTTTCTCCACCCTCATTGCAAAAAAAATTATTTCTTACGTCCAATCTGAATCTACTTCCCTCTATTTTAAGACCACGACCCCTTGTCCTATCACAACAGACTGTGCTAAAGAGTTTCTGCTGCAAACGCACATTGCAGGCTCATGTTGAGCTTCTCATCCACCAGCACCTCCAAGTCCCTCTCCTCAGAGCTGCTCTCTGCCCAGCCTGTATTTGTGCCTGGGATTGCCCCAACCCATGTGCAGTACCTTGCACTTGGCTTTGTTGAACTTCATGATGTTTGCATGGGCCCACCTCCCCAGCCTGTCAAAGTCCCCTCTGGATGGCATCCCATCTGCACTCCAAGGATTTTTTTTTTATATATATATAAAATGTGTGAATGTTATTTGGTCACAAAATCTGGATAGCAAGAGGAGGGCTAGCATATAAATATGTCATAGGTTAGCCCCATTCAGGACCAAACTACGCAATCTCTCACTCACTCCCCCACCCTCCAGTGGGACAGAGAGGAGAACTGGTAAACAAAAGGCAGCAAAACTCATGGGTTAAGATGAAATGAAATGAAATGAAACCAAACAAAACCCCCAAATTTAGGAGTAATAACAGAAGAAAACAAAACAGAGATGGAAAACAAATACAGTACAATAGCTCACAGCAAATTCCAACACCCCATTTCCTCTCCTCAGCACCCTCCTTACTTATATGCTGAGCATGATGTCAGATGGGATGGAACAGCCCTTTGGCTAATTTGGGTAAACTTACCCCAGCTGTTGGCTAATTAGTAACCTATCCCAGCTGGGTGTCCCAGCTATAGGGGCCACCAGCTCTGGTTCTCCTCCCAGCTCAGGTGAATATTAACTCTATCCTAGCCAGAACCAGGACAAAATGCAAGCTCACTGAAGGAAAATAAAAAATGAAACTGTTTGGAAGCCCGCAAGAATCACAGCGCATGTTGGTAGGTCGCTAAGGGCATGTGTGCAGTGCGGCAGCAGCTCCTGGTACCTCTGCTGCTGATACGGAGTGGTGCCCTCTGCCACTAAGTAATTGCATCTGCTGGGTCTCAGAAGGAGCAGGAGAGAGAAACTTCCTTTGATAGATTATGATATAAAATCACAGAATCATAGAATTGCTTAGGTTGGAAAAGACCCTTAAGATACCCAAGTCCAACCATTAACTTAGCACTGCCAAGTCCACCACTAAATCATGTCCCTAAGCACCACATCTACTCATCTTTTAAATCCCTCCAGGGATGGTGACTCCACCACCTCCCTGGGCAGCCTATTCCAGTGCTTGACAGCCCTTTCAGTGAAGAATTTTTTCCTAATATCCGATCTAAACCTCCCCTGGCGCAAATTGAGGCCATTTCCTCTTGTCCTATTAGTTGTTACTTGGGAGAAGAGACCAACCCCCACCTCGCTACAACCTCTTTTCAGGTGATTGTAGACTAAGAGACTGGATAGAGGATAAGACATCTCATCTGCTAAGAAGATTAACTACTATGAGCTGGAATACATGTCTCTTTAGGAACAGGATAAAAATCCATCTCATCAAAATCCTATCATTTCCAGAAACAAATATCAAGAAAATGAGGAAGAGAATGAAAAACTTACATCATCATTGATGGGAACAACAGAAATTGTGGTGGGACATTGCCCTGCCAGGGGACAAGCAGATCTCTATGTCGACTCCTTCCTTTCTTGTATTTGCTTTCTTCTTTCTCCTGATCTTCCAGCTCTGTAATTCTCCCCTAGGCATTCACATAAAGCAGTGCACCAGGTGCTGTCTCTGTGTGGATCTATAACATGAATTACTTTATCTAGCCAATAGCTTATGAACAAAGTCAAAAAAATGTATTTCTGTTGACACTGCATAAGACTGAGTCCTAATGACTCCCAAAGACACCCTTTCACAATAATAATCTATCTGTCTTCTGCTGCCTGATCTGGAATACTAAAACATAGATTTACCTACTTTTTGGTTATTCTGTTGTTAATGGCTGGCTCCAGCTCTGGCAATCTGGTCTTAATAGAGTTTGGAAATCTTTAATTCTGCTGAACGCCTTTGTCATCTCAATGAGAGAACATCCACTTTTCTCCCATTTCCATTTTATGTGGTTTTGGTGTTTGAGCTTCTATCACTGATGTATCAAAGACAGAGTATATGAAGATGTGAGAGATATATGTGTGTCTGCTAAGAAAACTGTTCTTAATAACATATTTTACATTTTTCAATCAAAGGATTGCTTTCAGGGAAAATAGAGATTCAACATTATAGAGCCAAAGTTATGATTTCTACTATAAAATGATAAATATTCCTCCTCTTCTGCTTTCTTCCATGAATTTTATTCCCATCCTTTGGAGAGCAGAGTGCTGGAGTGAAATTCTGAATCATCTAGTGTCTATATTGGCTCTGTGGTTGTGCTACACTCAAATCCTGTTGTCTGCACACAACAGAAAGGTTCCCACCTTTTTGGCTGCAAAGGCACATTGCTGGCTCATGTTCAACTCAGTGTCCAACAGGACCTTCAGATCCTTTTCTGCCAAGCTGCTTTCCAGCTGG
>JAAGAY010014725.1:0-10202 GCA_011801015.1 Ardeotis arabs
AGGTTTAGATTGGACGTGAGGAAAAACTTTTTCTCCCAAAGAGTGGTCAGGCACTGGAACGGCCTGCCCAGGGAGGTGGTGGAGTCGCCGTCCCTGGCAGTGTTCAAGAGGCAGCTTGATGAGAAGCTACAAGATATGGTTTAGTAGCTGTGGCAGCAATGGTTGTGGGAAGACGGTTGGACTAGATGATCTTATAGGTCCCATCCAACCATGTGATTCTATGATTCTATAGCATAAAACATAGTACAACCGGATTTCTAATACGACCACTATCTCTTTAAAATAAAAAAGAAATCAGAGTTTTTTGAGGGGACAGGAACACAAATTATGTTACATCGCAACCATATCAAATATACTTTCACATGTCTTTTTGGACTAAACTATTTTGTAATGTTGTTTAAAAGCAGAAGTAATTTTATTGATGTCATTTTAAAGAGTATCTGAAAAGAACCTGCATAATTCACTGAGAAAGTTAAGACATATACATTGAAAAAAATAACAACTAATAAATAACTGATAATTCACTTATTTGCTTTCTAAATAGATTTTGATATTTTCTTTTCTTTCTCCAAAATGCCCCTGTAAGCTCAGTCAATACTGGCTGTACAGAAATGAGCAACAGAGTACTGTAAGTTACTGCACACTCACTTTCCAACACAGTCAAACACTAACATACAGCAGGCAGTCAGATACAATACATTTTAAAAACGCAATTTATAAAACGCAATTTATAAAACCTTTTTACATTACTCAAACTCAAAATGCTACCAGCTCTCTTCCATAATGCTTTCTTATAATAAAAAAGCCAAAAAATCAAAGTTATGCCTCTTATAATAGCCAATGCAAATATCTAAATGGATATTAAAATACCAAGTATGTATTTTCTGCTTGGTCATTCTTTTTTCTTGAGTTCTACTGTTTTTTCTCTTTCTAAACTGGATTAAAGGATTACGTTTCGAAAGCAAAAATATTTAACATTAAGAGCAGAGAAATGCTTACCAAACAACAAAAACATGTATCCATTATTCCTACCAGCTCGGGTGAAGTGAGATCCTTTATTTTAATGGTACCATCCTTAGGAAACACAGAAAGAAAAAACCATAAAGACTAAGCAAAATACAACCTATTATTTGTACAGTCAAAAAGGAAATTATAAATGGGTCAAGGCTTCAGAATATTTGTATACCATTAGCTTTATTTATCAGCTTCATAATGTGCCCCAAACTCTGAAAAAATTTGCTTTGCCATCATTGTGTTGAACGCTGACCAAACATAAAACCACTCAAAGAGAAAGCTAAAATAAAATTCCTGATTTATGAGTAGCCAATAAAAGTGTAAAATCAGTTAACTGTCAATGCTTAAATGGCAAACCAATATGATTATATATTGATAAATATAATTATATTATATCCATAATAATGACCGAACAAGTAGAAATGTGCAGGATCCATTCTTTGATGATTGCTTTTTACATTGCAGATACTTTTACAGAGTTCTACTGCCTTCAAGGTTAAGACCAAGAAGGCTGCAACTCTACTCTTTCATTTTATTAGTCCAATGTATGGAATTCTGTATACATTCCACATGACTTAGATGGTCAATATTTTACACAGAGTTCTCGTAGTCTACTTTGATAAAACTGTATCATACTTTTATAGACCGTGTAGGCAAAAATTAGAAAGTCCCACGAACCTTAATAGCTTGCTCAAAGTTAAGAACTTTTCTGTTAACTTGGTTTCCAATCATACCAGCATCCATCTTCGGGTCCATCATTTCAATAGCAGACATGGCTTCAAAAAGACCAAACCTAAGAACAACAATTAAAAAAATGTTCTAAGTGTAATTATTTTATTTTAGTCTTCACAAACCAATGTAAAAGAACATACGATGACAAATTGTATTCTGATTACAGACAATAAGGTAAGGTATGCAAACATTACTACTGATCTTTAGAAACCATGGTTTTCAGGATCTCTCAACAAGCACGTAAGAAAATAGATGCCTAAAAGTAAAAGAAAATTCTTAGCCTTCTTTTAAAGCTGAAGAACATTCCTGAGCTAAATATCTCATTACTAAATCTATGCACGCTTGTAAAGATCACGTAACACAATAAACTGGTATTAAGTGAACAAGCAGAGACAACATACATGACACTTACAATAATATACACTGGATATATCAACCTGTTTAAAACAGGCATGTTAAGAAAACTGATACAAAAAAAAACTCCAGCATGTGACAATGGATCACTTGTAGTCATGGCATAAAAGCTTGAAGGAGAACCACGCGAAATGATGACTGGCCTACAGAAGAAGGGATACAGTGCCTCACCTTTGGTACATGACACTCATCAGAACTGCTGCACAAGCCTGTATTATCTAAAAAAGGCTATCCCATGTGGCACATTCTAATTCTGAAAAACATACTTGCTCTGAAACGCTCTTATGTATAAAATGATACCTCAAAAGTGTGCTTTGATTCTACTGAGTAACTACTTGGTGACATCCTCGCACACATTTTCAAGCAGGCTTGCATTTAATAATGTGCTTCTGTTTGCTCAGCTATCAGTCTTAATTAAGCACTTTTTACTTCATGCAAGTGAACAGACTCACGTGGCTAAACAACTTTTATGTTTAAAACACCCGAATCTCACATCATTCCGTAATGAATTCAGCAAGACTTTAGCACACTTTTTTTAAATATAATTTTTCTTAATCTGTAGAGCTCTCAGATTCCATTTTAGCATGTAACTTAAGAGAAACGTTAAAGCACATGGATTGTTTATCCTAAACTTGTTCGTAACATGAGGCAACCAAATTCAAAAGCTTTGTGTCTTTTTTTTTATAAAAACACTGCATTTTTTTATAAAAGCATGTCCACATAAAACAGTTCAGTAGGCTCAGTAGTGTCAACAGCACTCATCATAACATGCGCTATAAGCTTCTGAAGTACACTGATTAACTGAAAACGCGATATTGTACTGACACCATGAGAAACGTTCAGCATTCAGATAGGTACATCATATAGATACTGCTGACAACAAACGATATTCTGAATACTTCAACTATTTTATCTGAAGTTTAAAAAAGTTTAGTTGCTACTGCATGACTTGCATAGTAAGCATTAACATATTTGCACTAATCCTGTCTAAAAACCAGAACTATCCCACAGGCATACTTACAGCTTGTCGTGAAGTAGTTCTCCTAACTTGAGTTCTACAAAGGAACAGAACAGGATAAGGAATTACAATCATTCTTCTAGTGCAACTTTTCCAGGATAGTCTTGTCACTCACCAAACTGTCTTACACTAAGAGAGAACAAGGTGTGGGAAACAGACCAGGCATTTCTACTCCACCTTCATTCACTTTTACTTGCAAAGCACTTTCAAGACTGAAAGGCTAAAAAACCTCAGTTGTTCACAGTCCTTCCTCATCTCCATTTGTTATTCCAACAGCTAAAGAGGTTTCTCAATTAGCAAATAGTAGCATCCAAATAGCCTGGAACACAGGACAGCAGTCTTCTGTGCTCCTTTATGCAGATGTCTAATTTTTTTTCAGGGGAGTTTACTGAAAGGCTTGCTTTTCCTTGTTATTTTTAATGAAGCCTTTCGATGTATTTGATGGGCACATAAACAGTGTATCACTAATATACAGTAATTACTTGACAGCATAAGGAATTGTGTTTATCATTATGTAATACTGTGTGTAGTAAGTTGCAGTTTTATATTTATTTTTCCCTAAGGTCAACATAAGGGGAAAATTATCAGTTGAAAAAATAAAGTCGCTGTCATGGTAAACTCGCACTAATAACAGTAACGGCACTGTTTAAATGGAAGCAACTGCTTCCCCATCACTGGGATGCATTGCATCTCCTCAGAAGCTCAGTTTTGTTTCAAAGATGAAAAATTAAATGAAGAAATCACTGGACCCTATAGATCAAAAACGTACAGGAAAAAAACAGAGTGTTGATTCTGCATGGATGAATGAGGTTTCCATTTGGCAGAAGAGACAGTAAGAAATCTTTACGAAGAAAACAAAAAAAAACCAAAACACGTGCAAAAACGCTTAAGGCAAAAAACCCCATGAGTTAAAGATATTTATATAATCTGGAAGAGGAAGCAAGGTGACGTTCTTCTGGTGTTTCCAACCTCACAGTAAGTTGAACACAGGGAAACACAGAATCAATGTAGTCCATTCATCTGGACCTTGAATCTGAGTCAAACGATTGATTAAAGAACCACGCTGAGTCCTCCAAAGGATTCCAAGACTTCTCAGAACACAAGCAGTACAACTCACCTCTACAAGCTTCTTCAAAATCCTGTGTTATATCTATCCAGTTTGTATTACTCTTTTCCATCTTGTCAGGCATACTGAGTTCCCATCCTGAATCATCATCTTCTATTGAAGCTTTCATGACCATGATGATACTGCACCTTTAAATTCATGTGAGAGACACCGCACATTATGTATAAACAAGAGAAAGTGCCTCATGGGAGTATTTTTTTTTCTTTTTAAGAATCAGGTGAGAAAGGGAGACTAACTAATTTGACTTCATTTAAGCAGCTACCATTATATAAAACCAGCCCCAAAACCTTATTAATAAAATTCATTGTAAGAATAAAGTTTTCTTATTCACCATTTCTTTACAAGTAGCTTGTAGGTTATGAAACCTCAAACACTAAGGACACCAAAACTTTAGGAGTACAGAGCCATAATAAAGTGCGTACTGTCAAACTGGAAGTAAATCGGGAAACACAGTCAATAAATCCTCTCTTACGACAGATGTAGATAATACAATTTTTTGTTGTTTGTGTAGAACAGATACACATCTTCCCATTGCTCTGTGAAAGGAATTAAAAAGAGGGAACTGTAAAACCGACCACACACAACTCTGTTATTTGTACAAAGTTGTTTCCAAACCGATTTGTGAAAACAGGCATACTTCCCCTGACTTCTTTAGCAGAAAGCAATATCAAGATTACCTCACTGATGTTAAACAACTGCAGACTGGAACGCAACTTTTAAACTTCACTGACGAGTTATTCTAAACCGGTTTTGTGCTTTTGCAATCTCACGATATGCAGGACTGTCATGAAGAATTTTATGTTTTGCCAGACAGTCTGCCTTTGAGACAGCAGCAATGCTAAATTTCCCCTTACCTGGTCAGAGATATTGCAAGAGACACCTACGAGCCTGGCGATCTCTAAACAGCTTAATCAAAGCCGCCACGGACGCTTTAAACACAGTCTCCTGTGACATGAGACCTCCCAGGCATCAGCAATTAACAAAAACAAAGGTGGCAGGGGGATATTAAACGGATGCTGAAAATTAGCCCAGGAGCGCCTTCGCCGAGGCAATCAATGCTCAGCTTCCCTTCGCCCCCGCCAGCATGCCACGGCTCCCAGGAGACCGCCGGGACCGCCAGGGTCAGCGGGCTGGGATAAGGAAATACATGGAAAACCAACGAAAATACATGGAAATCACGCTTCAGTTTCAGATGTTGACGCCAACGCAGCCAGACCCTCCCGGGCTGTCCCCGTCTCGCAGGTCACCCGCCCAGCTCCAGCCCGCCCTGCAGCTCACCGGCCCCCGCGGAGGCGCGGTGCCGCAGGGCAGCCTGAACTCCCACCGGGCACCGGGCAGCGAGCGGCCGCCCGCTGACAAGCCGGCTGGTTCCTCCGCCTCGCCGCAGGGGAAGGGGCACCGCGGCGCCCGTCCGCCCCGCCGCAAGGCACCGGCACCGCCGCGGACCCCTTCTCTCCGCGGGGCTGGCCCTGCCTGGTGCCCCGCCGGGACGAGGCGACGCGGGAGGCGGTAGCGCTGCCCCCGCGTCGAGCCCCTCCGCGTCGAGCCCCTCCGCGCACCCTCCGCCGCGCGGGGCAGGGGCCCTCACCTGCCGCGTCCCACGCCGCTGGCGCGCACCCGCCTGCCTAGGCCTGAGCCGCCGCTGCCGCGCACGCGCAGACCTGCCGACACCCGCCCGCGAGCCCGGCCCCAGCGCTCCGCCCGTTCAGCAGATGCGCATGCGCCGGCCGCTGCGGAGGGGCCGCGGTGGGGCCGGCGAGCGAAAGGCGCGGGAGGGTGGCGGCCGCCCGAGGGCGGGCGGAGCAGGGCCGGGTTCCGCAGCGAAGGCTGCGTGGAGTTCGGTGCCGGTGAGGGTGCTCCGAGCCCCTGCTTGTGTGGGAGAGGCGGGGGGAGCCGCGGGGAGAGTGGCGGGAGTCCCTCTCCGCAGGCCAAGGGCCCGAGTGCGCCTGGCTCGGGCTGGGAGGAAGAAGGCGACGGCTGAGAAGGGGCGTGAGGCCTGGCGGCGTGCGGAGGCCCATGGCGCCGTGGGCGGGCAGTGCCCTGCCGCTTAGCGAGGCCAGAGAGTCACCGTCTCTAGGTCTGTCCCAAACGGTGTCGGCGGCCCGCTGCTGGTGGTGGCCCGGCTCCGTCTCCGCAGGCATCTGTGGTGCCCGCCGGCCGGTCGCACGCTGGTGCGAATCAGAGCTTGGTGACTGCTGAGTTTTGGGGGTGGTGGGCCGAGCGGGCAGGGTGGTGCAGCCATGCAGGTCGTTCTGGCAGTTCGCCGAAGTTGAATTGCCGAACAGAAAGCAAACGGCGATTTTTTTCTTCCCCCCCGCCCCGGTGTCAGCTGTTTCCTCCCCTCCCTTTTGCCCTCTCCCTTTAATGAAGCGTATCTGTTAGAGGTTATGTAACTGTTTCTCTGCAGAGTTTACTCAGTTGTGCTGATTATATCTTTTGTCGGGGAGAAACCAGCTGACATAAGATGTCTAAGGAACTACATTTTGAGAGCCATTTAGAGTGGATTTGATCGCTATGATTTTTTTCAAAATGCACAAACTGAGAATGCTTCCACTGTTTATGGCAGAGATCACCAACATATAAGACATCGGCTGATGTGCTTTACTCACCAAATAGAGGGTAGCTTAAGTGGGTCTTGCCTCCAAGGTTATAAGGAAGGAGTTACATTTTAAAGTGAAGATGCTAACTTCACCCATCACTCTTTCTATTCAGTGTGCTCAAAGTACAGGGTATCTGTACTTGGCGGGGTGCAGGGGGGCAAAGCGAGAGGAGAAAACAAGCCGCATTAAAACAATGACAGCACCTGCTTTATCTGAAAGAATTGTCTGTAATTCGGTGTCTGGTGGTTCACAGCTGCACCAAGCTTATAGTTAATTCCCGGGGTGATAGGAAACTCTGTCTAATAGATGTCTTTTAATGATCTTAAGGTTATGGTGGCAAAGAGCAGATCATTAATATTGAACGTGATGGTGGTTAAAACATCTGCAAATGAAAGCTGATTGTGTCTTTAATACAGAAAACAGTGATACCTGGACCAGCACTCTGCTGTATAGAAAGACTGTTGATTTTCTGACCCGCCTGCCTAGGCCTGAGCCGCCACTGCCGCACACGCGTAGACCTGCCGACACCAGCCCGCGAATCCAGCCCCACCGCCATTTTTAACTTCAAGAGAGAGCGCTGGTAACGCATCTAATAATCTGTAGTAATAATTTAACTATGAAATTAACAAAACCCTCTCATGTTCCATGAAAATTCGTTTCTGAAAAGGTAGTATGTTTGAAGTTTGTCACAGATGCTTCACAGATGCTATATTAGCAAATACCTATTTGTGTTTTTGCGCAGGCTGAATTGTAGCAATTATGAGCTGGCTTTTGTGAAGTAATTGTGGCAATCTCAGTCCAGTTCTCAGTAGACCAATGGATGCATCGTAACTCACTGTAAGCAATTATCGCTTCTCTTGCCAAAAATACTAGGCATCAAAAATGAACAGCAAGTTGGTTATGTGTATGTGAAATGACCATAGCAGTTAAAAAAATTAACACATGTTCACTGCAGCAACCTGTAAGCTGAGATGCTTTGTTTCAAGAACACCAAAGCACTTTAACCTGCTATGATACAATGAAGTGCATTGATAGAGTGCTGTGAAGGGCTGATCTAGCTTCTGGTACGTGTCATGCTTTTATGGGAACGTCCAGAGAAATAAAGTAGCTTTTTACTTGTTTTTAGGTTCCACATACATCACTATTTTTTGAGGGGATAGATTACAAAAGTTGCTGGTATTCAAAATGCTTTGGTGCTTAATACAAATGTGTCCTTTTTTTTTCTTAGTCAAGCACATATGTGTGTAGCATCCACAAGGTAGTCCTCAATGTTAAGCAAAAGAGAAAATAAAAGCAAGCTCCAGATAATTCTTGGTGGTTGTGTCCAGAACGTGTTGCATGCTTCCTTCTTGGTGAAGTGGGAATAGATTAAGTATAAGAATTATGAGGAGCTTGCTTCAGTGTTAATTATGGAGTACTTTTGTTCCTGTAATATACATAAGAACATGTCATCATATACTTGATTTAAATAGGCTGCTTTGTTTAAGAAAACTTCAGCTAACTATGCACCAGTTCAGGGTGTAGTCACTTGACTGCCTACTATTTTTGTCTTTCCAAAATGATGTTACATTAATTTTGAAGGTAGTGAGGTATTTTATATGAGTTTGTAATACAGTGTCTATTTTTTACACTGCAGAAACTCACACTAAGGCATTATGAATTTTTTAAGGATACTTAAGAGGAGAAATTAGCAAACTTGTCTTCTACTGTTCAGCTTATGGAAAAAAAAAAATCCTGTGGAAGAAATTTTGACCAGCATAAGCAAAAAGGCATTTGCTGTCTTTGAAATACCGTGTGCAAAGGTCAATTAAACTGAATGGAAAAACATAATTTATCAGTAAGTTTTGCCTGCTTTTAGTGTATTCTCCTCATGCTCTGGATGCTATTCTTAAAACATGCTAAATAAAGGGAAGAGGATTTAAGAGATAAGTCTCCTTTGTTTGCTCTAAGGATCAAGAATCTTAGGTGTGTTGTCCTGGTTTTGGCAGGGATGGACTTAATCTTCCTCTCAGTAGCCGGTGTGTTTTGGATTTCGTGTGTGAAGAATGTTGATAAACACCCTGATGATATGAGTTGTTGTGAATGAGACCAAGGACACTGTCCTGCTTTCCAAGTCTCGTTAACATGCAGGTGCAGGAAGCTGGGAGAAAGACAGACAGAATAACCGACCCAAACTGGCCAAAGAGAGAATTCCATGCCATAAACATCATGCTCAGTATATAAGTGGGGGTTGGCCACGATAGGGGCATCTTCTTCCACCTCTCTCTTGCTCGCTTGGCATCGTTCCCTCTACCTTGCTGGCTCCCTTTCGCTCCGTTGCTTGCTGCTCGCTTTTGTTTCCGTGATCGCTGCTTGGAAGGGCTGTATTGGTCATTTGAACATTGAGTGGTGAGAAATCATGCATTGTTCATTTTGTACATATTAATATCCTTACATTCTGTTATTATTGTAGTTTTCCTTTGCTATTCTAGTAAACTGTCTTCATCTCAATCCACAAGTTTTCCTTTCTTCCCAATTTTCTCTCCCCCATCCCACTGGGGAGGGGAGGGTGAGCGAAAAACTGTGTGGTGACTTGGGTTAAACCACAACATGTAGAGTTACATATTGACTCGTTTGTACAAAATTACATCATTTGTTTATAATTTTCTGAATTACACAGAGAACTCAACTCTCCCTCAAGAAGTGTCTTAAGTCCATCATGGAAGAGAGGTCACTTGCTGTGACTGAAAAGCTACTTTCGGTTAGCTTTTCCCCAGGAAGCAGGTATCTCATAGTCATTTTTGAAGATTTTTACCTTTTGCCTTGCTTAAAGTATGACTGATTTTTCAGGAACTTACCCTTGCTTTGGATGCTCTTGTTAATGGAAGTAATTGGTGCAGGGAGAAAAGGAAAATGGAGATAGATGAAAGTATGCAAATACTTTCATAAATAGAAAGAAGGTGATCTTCAGCTGGGGCAAAGCCTATTTTAATTCTTGCTGTTATTTAATGTGCCTGTGTATGAAGGAATTTACCACAGGCTATTCCAGATTAAGAGCCTGTTTAAAAACAAAACAACCTGAAAAACTGCTCCAGTTTGCAGCGTCATGGTACTCAGCTGACAGCTTTGTCCTAATATAAGCTGTCAAAATTTGGTGCACTGATATAGCTAAAAATACCTATGGTAGCAGTCAGGATATGAAGAAGTAGCAACCTATTGCCCTCAGTGCACAAATTAAATGATATGCATAATTTTTTTTTTTTTTTTAACGGTGAGTATGAAGGTTCTTGTTTGACTGAAACAGATTAGATTCACTCTT
>JAAGAY010014732.1:0-12117 GCA_011801015.1 Ardeotis arabs
CACCTCTCCAGCCTGTCCAGGTCCCTCTGGATGGCATCCCTCCCCTCCAGCGTGTCGATGGCACCACACAGCTTGGTGTCATTGGCGAACTTGCTGAGGGTGCACTCTATCCCACTGTCCATGTCCCCGAGAAAGATGTTGAACAGGGCCGGGTCCAACACGGACCCCTGAGGGACGCCGCTCGTGACGGGTCTCCACTTGGACATTGAGCCGTTGACCACCACTCTCTCTGTGTGGCCATCCAGCCAACTCCTTATCCACCGAGTGGTACATCCATCAAACCCATGCCTCTCTAGTTTAGAGAGAAGGATGTTGTGCAGGACAGCGTCAAAAGCTTTGCACAAGTCCAATTTAATTAATTTAAAGTCTATAAACATTAGTGATGTTTAAAAAACTAGTAGAAGGAAGTTGATACTTTGTATCAACTTATTAAAAGGAACATAGGCAAAAAGAGCATGAGATTTTCAGTCCAGAAGACAAGAACTAAGCCGGATTCTCCTAAGATGAATGCTTAAAGACAACTGAGAGGGAAAGGAAAGTCCACAAAGTCTTACCAGAAATTCCAAGTTATAAATATAAGAACAGACAATCACAACTTGTTTCTAAGTCTTCCTTAGCTCCTATGCCGCAGCTTTCCTGTGAGTTGAAGATACATGTGAATCTGGCTGCAAGGAAAAATGGGCCACTAATAAGGTTGATGCCAATTAGGAGACTACCAGATACTAGACTGAACCTGTTCTTATGCTGATTATAGGCTTATTGGGTCAACATGACATAAATCTCCTAACCTTTTAAAGTAGTAAGAATATTCTAAGCAATAATTTCAGATTTAACTGAAACTAAGAAGTTAGTTCCTTTTGAAGACATGATGACTTCAGAGCTAGAAAATTTCCTCGTCTCAGGATTCATGTGCTCTTACATGCTGCAGGATTTAACTTTGCTTTCACTGGGGAAAGGTATGTCCCCCATGTGGACAGGGTCCCAAAAAGCCTGCAAAACTGAGTGCCAGATTACAGATTTCTGGTTTTACTACAAGTGAATGAACCTTGCATTTCTGAACTCTATTGTTAACAGGTGAGAGGTGAGACCTTTAACTTGGGTATTCTGGGAGAGGGTGGGGGATGACACACCAGTGCTGTTGGTTTGTTTTAAACATCTGTCATCCTTCACTTCACTACTACACTCGCTCTTTACCCCTAAGTCTCCACGCTGCTATTCACTACGCGTTCTCTCTGAAGTCTCAACACTGAGACTTGCCAGGTCTGCTTGAATCCAGAAAGAAAAATGTCTGTTATCTAAACTGGGAAGGTCTTATCAAAACTCTTCCAAGATTTGACAGTGTAGTATTTAGTAATTATTTAAATTACTCCATACTGACTTGTCAGTATTTCTATGCCAATATGTACGCAATATATATTACACTATAATTTAATTTTTAGTCAGTCTTAATATTTTTTAATGTTAGGGTAGATTGTACTTTAAACATTAAACTGTATGAACTGTGATAAGGGCCTACCCCACCACCCTCCCCCTTTCTTCATGCTTAGATATACTTCAAGAAGAAAGTTTGCTACATTCAAAGCATTAACATCAAGGAACGGCTTTTATTTAAATAGTAAGCGAGCATGGCCCTGAATTCATTTTATCTCAGGCAAAAATGTCACTGGACAGAAAAACTGAATTACTAACGGATTATTTTTTCTTACAATTGCTGGTTAGTGCTTATTTTACTGGGAAAGTGTGAAAATGTACTAAACTCAGTATGGCCTTCTTTCACAACTAAAGGTCTACCTAAGGCTTCAGAGAAAGCTTGAAATAAGTATCATATGTTGTGTGGCCTTTACTTTTGGATGATTTGACTTCTTAAGGCAATGCTTTGCTCCTTTTATTCTTTTTTGCTTTTTTTTTTTTTTAATAAACTACACAGAATGGGAAGAGACTCACTATAATTATGAAGTGTCAGAGAATTTGTATCCTCACACAAAAAGAAAAGCCCTATCTCCTCTTTTGTAAAAACAGCAGTCCTGTTGATAAGACTCCAACTATTTATGGGACCATCCACATGTACAAACAAGTTTGTTATATTCTAAAGCCAATACACACACTCCAGGGCTGTTCAGCCTGGAGAAGAGAAGGTTCTGGGCAGACCTTATTGTGGTCTTCCAGTACCTAAAAGGGGCCTACAGGAAAGATGGGGAGAAACTCTTCAGCAGGGCCTGTTGTGATAGGATTAAGGGTAAGGGTTTTAAAAATGGAAGGACATAGATTCAGACTGGACATAAGGAAGAAATTTTTTACAAGGGTGGTAGAACACTGGCACAGGTTGCCCAGAGAGGTGGTTGATGCCCCATCCCTGGAAACATTCAAGGCCACGTTGGACAGGGCTCTGAGGAGATGTCCCTGCTCCTTGCAGGGGTGTTGGACTAGGTGGCCTTTAAAGGTTCCTTCCAACCCAAACCATTCTATGATTTTATTTTGACCAGAGGGAATTCCATCATCCCTAAATGTACCTGTACACAACTGTTTGCTATGCATCCTGTTATGAAAAAAATTCAAATGTATGCAATTGGCCAAAACATTTTACAGTGAGGAGAAACATTAACATTAGTCAGAGCTGTCTTTTATCCCCTCTCAACAAGTAAAAAAGTCAATTCTCACATGTCAACTCTAAATATAAGAGTGTATACACTATAAAATAGGAGTTTATAACACTCAGTTTTAAAACACACATGGAATTTCATTTGCACAGATGAACAAGTGTTTCCTAACCTCATTTCCTGCACAATGAACATTTACTAAATTTCCCACAGTCTCTGTGCTTATTCCAACTACACAGAGAAGCTTGAAAAAATATTTCAAGACACCATTAAAATCAGATCGCTTGCATTAGTTCTAGATACAGCAATATCTCAATAAGCATGGATCATTGCTTCATTCACATTTATTAAAGTTCTACAGAATTACTTCTTTAAACTTGTGTTTATTTCCAAGACAACCACTTAAGATAGTTACTAGTAAAACTAATGACCCAAACATACAGAAAGTGAAAGCTATAAGAACTGAAAATTGCACCTAAATCAATGAAATATGAAATCCATCCCCTTAAATTTCATTAAAACATCTACACATTGTCAAGACTGCTTGTGTGAGGAGGTTTTTTTTCCATTAACCTAGAAGCTTTCCTCCTTCAAATGAATGATGCCAGCTTTCTCACCACCATATCAGTACCTCTACAGTTTTGCTGCTTGGAATCAAGCCACTTTATAGTTCAGATCTGAATGTCTGTGCTACCCTCCAACTAAGTGAACTAAGTTTCATCATCTCCAATCTCATTCTTAAACACACTTGTGTGCATCGCACATCTGCATTTAACTCAGCACAATTTGAGGGCAGAGTCTGAGCAGCGGAGTACTTTATTAGAAGGAACACCAGAACTGCATTAAGAAACCAATAAAAGTACCTCTCCATCTCATCAGTATCGTTACATTCTTACAGCTATACAAATACATCAATAAATCACCCCTCTCATCTAAAGAAGTGCGGGCCTAAAAAAACAGTACATGGGAAAATGGTAAACTCAACAAGAAGTTAGAAATGTGGAGTGGAAGAATACCTATCTTGTGAGAAATAAGCTATTTTCATACAATATAAAAACCTTTTAACAGTGTTTTTCATTTATTGCCAACAGAAACAGTATAATCTATATAAAATTTCTAACCCAGTTCTCCCCGTTTTGTAACAAAACTTTTCTCCAACAATACTTATTTTCACATAAACTGTAATTCACATGGACATAAAGGTACTTGTGACATTGTTTTTGACAGCTAACTATTTAAACAGTTGAGTTTTTCTTAATTGACCATGAGCTTATTTTGTCAGAAGTCCAAGAATGAATTGGACTGCACTAAGTAACCAACAAGAAAGGAAAAAGTGATACCTGAAGTCTCATGGCAAAAAAAAAAAAAAAAAAAAAAAAAAAAAAAAAGTGGGCAGTTTCCTAGCAAAAACTACATGTATGAAATATATCCCAATGTAGCAATGAAATTAAAACACCGCTGCATAGACAACTTGTGAGCACAGTATCAACCTCAGGCAGTGATACAGTATTTCCAAACAAGGTTCAAATAAAGCCCATCAGGGTTTTAAAATGCAATGCTTTTTCTTCTTTTTTAATGAAGGGGAAGGAAAAGCTCTCACATTTCACATATGAAGCCACATCTACAACAGTCTAAAAGCATTGAAGACGACTGCATTTGATTGCAATTCATGGGATAAGGTTTATTACGCATTTACAGCTAATCTGATACAGTCCAGCTGTCACATCCAGCTTTTCCACCCCGTGTCAACCCTTCGATGGATCAGGGAATCCAGTTATCACACAGCCACGTTAGCTCAGTCAGTAGCTCGGGTACTTAAAGCTGCCTTCTCAGAAGGAAAGCCTACAAGAAATCCTTGTGTGTGTGGGAGCAATTCTGTGCTTCAGTCTCAGCCCTCAAGGACACTGTGCTGAAACACACAAGTCTTTCAAAAAACTGCAGCACAGCATTCAACCTTTCTGCATTAACAATCACTCTGGAACAGTCTTCCTTCGTAGAGCAGAAAGACCATCAAAATTAAACTTGCCATATAGCAAGCGACAAACCAATAGTTTTTACGAAGAAAAGTCCTAATTAAAGCAGAGATTACAAGTGGCTAACCCAATCCTGAACCAAACTACGTGTTAGCTGCAAAGGTCTGACACATCATCTTTCTTCTTCACACAACATGGCTACTTCTCACTCCATCTGATTCGGAAAAAGCAGAGGTGCTACACTGAAGCTGTAATATCCAGCCTTCACTTGATATTTATCTCCAGGGCAGAAAATAATTGGATGTCACACCTACTAACTCCATTTCATTCTGTTAATTATTCTTTTGTGTTATTTTTTTCTTTTCCTCCTCTCGCCATCACATTTTGAATAGGATTAATGAAGTCACTGGTAAAACTATTTTGAAGACTATTGATCACATACATACAGTAACTACCCCCTCAATATCACTTCAGGAAAAAAAAAAAACAGCACATAAAAAACCAGATGACAGAAAACATACTTAGCACTGAAGTTCTATGACAAATACATATTGGACTCAAGTTTTTAGAAGTAAGAATATGCCAGTTAACCTGATGATCCAAAGGCTGGACTCCACATTCTACCACACTCCATATTTATATTCATTCCTTTTAAGCACCTTCACTATTCTAGTTTCTGTTATAATAAAAACACACCTTTCAAGATCCACAATTCTGGTAAACAAATAGATTCCCTTTAAAATGCTGGCAGAGTGACAAAAAAATATTACCTGCAAACTTTAGCCAACTCAACATCCCATAACACATTTTTACAGGTTCCAGTCATTAAAACATCGCAATGAGTAATAGATGCAGAAGAATTAAGTTTGTCTCCCCTCAGCATTAGTTCAAGGAGGCAACCATTTTATGCCACGTGTTTCTGTGAAAGTCCCCTGGAGACTGTAGGTCAGGCGGCAGCTGAAGGGACTGCTTTGTCAGCAGGCTTGTCATGCTAAGGCAGTGGCATCCTGCCAGAAACACACCTGCAGACTGAACAACCCGCAATATAATACACAATATACACAGAGAGAAGAGAAAAACAAAGCAACGACAGGATTAATTACTCTAACAGCTCAATGATTCACAAATGGGACAACATTTATGCCAAGTTAACACAGGCATTTCTTCCCACTGGCTAATTTCAACATTTTGATCTTGCCATCAAAACAAGTTTCACTTCTACCCATTGGCTTGCTCCTTGTATCCCAATTACTCACAAACACAGATGGTCTCCCGCAACTCCATTGATCTGGTCCAGAGCATGGTGGTTTGTGATTTATTTCTTTAAAAAAAGCACCACTGCTACAATGGCTTCTCTTTGTCTCAACTAGGGCAAAATCCATCCTAACAAGTTTGAGTAACGTCTTTATTAGTGCACTACACTACACCCTCCCCTGCATTTCACAGGTCTAGCAACACAGAAAACATCAGGATTACTATACTGCATTTACTGTGTTCATATAATTCAATAATCTATCTTCCCACACTGGCCTGTGCCATATGTATCATGAAATAGCAAAAAGATCTTAGAATATACTCACCCTTCAAATCAGGTTGCCTTCTACTCTTCAAAAAAAATTATAACACAACTTAAGTCATGAAGAGAGTTTAAACTCTCTTCCAAAACACAGGCTGGCATCAACTCAATTATCTCATTAGCTGCACAAATACTCAATTCTCATTTTCAGATCTGCTATACCTACAGGTCTTAACATTCTGCAGCAATGTTCACATTTGACTTTTCTTCTTTTTCCCTTCTGTTTCACTAGATATACTTCACCTAACACTATTTTGCAAATTAAGACAGAATTTTTTTCAGTACCTCATTTAGTAGCGTAAATCAAGTCTAACACTAAGAAATAACATATATCAGAAATATATTGAAAATAAAAAAAACAACTTTAAATTGTTAATCTAGTAGAAAGGGCATGGACGTGAAATGTTTTGTATACAATAACTTCAGAAAATATGCAAGTAGGTTGGTTTTTTTCAGTGTTAGGTCTAATAACTCATAAAAGTATTCTATAATTCTTGTAAAGTATGGGAGAGACCTTGTGAAAACTAATAATCCATTTATCACATCGCTAGTCCAAGTTAAATAACCAGAATTCTAGTTTTACAATCTTTCTTCATCATTTTAGACACTAAAATTATTAGCCATTTACTCTGGCCAATATTCTTAAAAAATATGAACTCCATAATTTAAGCTAATAACTACAGTTGCTGAGGTTTCTATAGTTACTCATGAAAGGGTCACAGCTCTCTGAAATACATGCAGTCTCTAATAATAAGCTTCACCATAGCACGCTGACAACCTTTAACGATTAATTAGGCTAAGACCAAGTTCCTGGTAAAGTACAGAATCCCACAATACACTCATTACCTACTGAAGCAGCAAACAAAACAACTTCAGATTTTCAGACAGCATTGTGACTTAAGGTTGTATCATTGTGCTCTGGGAGGAGAACGCCAAGTCCACGAGCTCCCCAGCTAGCTGCAGCCCACAGCACCAGCCAGCACAGCAGAGCTCCCACCACAGCACCACCAGGTAGGGTACTGCTACTTTGGAGATACCTCCTTACTCTACCACCTTTCCTATCCTATTCTTCTATGGTGCATTAGCCTCCCTACAAGTTCCCTGAAGAGATCACAGAATCATAGAATGGTTTGGGTTGGAAAGGACCTTCAAAGGTCAGCTAGTCCAACCCCCCTGCAAGGAGCAGGGACATCCCCGTCTAGATCAGGTTGCTCAGAGCCTCATCCAGCCTGGCCTTGAATGTTTCCAGGGATGGGGCATCCACCAACTCTCTGGGCAACTTGTTCCAGTGTTCTACAACTCGCATTGTAAAAAATTTTTTCCTAATATCCAATCTAAATGTACCTCCTTCTATTTTAAAACCATTACCCCTCGTCCTATCACAACAGGCCCTACTGAACAGTCTCTCCTCGTCTTTCTTGTAGGCCCCCTTGAGGTACTGGAAGACCTCTATAAGATCCGCGCCGCTGCAGATCATGCCGACTCCGAAGCTGTTGCCTCGGCGATGTTCTTGATTTCAAATGAAGAATTTTTTGTCTAGAACTACCAAGATAATTTTTTTTCTTATTTGAATACAAGGTTTCTTCCACTTTTTTTCGTGGGTGCATTTCTTCTGAGTTTCCCAAAAACATTATTCTTCAATATGTATGCCATCTATCAAAAAAGTTTCATACAGCTTTAATCTGTAATTTTATTACATTGAAGTCAGAGGAGTCCTGTAAGGATTAATTTCTAGATAGATCTAATTGAAACAAACAAAAATCCAAGTAAGGGTTAACCTCCTGCAGTTGGGCAGAACTTGGTCCATCTGTGCTGTACTACTGCACCTTTCATCCATCTGTGCTGTTGCATCTTCTTTTAGCCGAATATTTGCTGTGTTTTGCTTTGTGGTCTTTGGGTTCATTTGCAATTTTTTTTCCATCAGTAGATTCTGTTCAGACCTTTCAGTCTGAGCACACTTGAAACTTGACAGGAATCCAACCTCTGGTCCAAATTTTGTGTCTCAGGTTCTTAATATAAATTTACCAATAATGTTGTTTACTTGGACTTCATTATCTTTTATTGTTGAAATAACTTGGATGACCCACAAAACTAAAAACAATAGAATAATCTGCTTGTGTCTCTTGAGTCCCCTTCAGTCTCTGTTGGCTGGCTCTAGTTACTGTGGTTTTGCTTTTATAGGACAAAGTGCTTACAAGAATAGCAGCATTGTAAAACTCAATGAAGCAAAAATATCAGAGAGGTCTGATCAGTACATAAAATCTCATCTTTTGGGATTATGTTGACGACTGAAAAAATTACCCTAGGTTTTCATTGTAACTAGGCTTCAACTGAAAAAAAGGTCACCTTTCCCCATTAATATAGGCTTTCGTAAAGTAGGTCAATGAAATGTTTTAAATAATTCACAAATGTTTAGAGATTTTCACGATATAAAACTCATTTGAAAATAAGGTAGATTTAAAGTAATCAGTGCATCCTTTATTATCAGTGATACTTCTTAACTAACAAAGAAGAAATAATTTTAGAATTTATATTTTCAGTACTCCAACTGCTGTGATCATTAGAGATCCTTAAAAACACAAAGTATGTCTTTTAGAAGATCCTTATCTTCCTATGCTTTGTGTAGCACTGTCCTGGTTTTGACCGGGATGGAGTTAATTTTACTCTCAGTAGCCAACATGTTTTGGTCACTCTGTGGTGACCAGGGCTAAACCACAAAAAGTGCCTATGAAGATATTATACTATCTTAATAAAATCACAGATAATTGTGAAGACTTACAATCTGTAAATGCTTACCCCGGTACTTTTTCTGCTTTACAGCATACCTGGAGAGGTGGGCCTGTGCAAATCTCATGAAGTTCAACTAGGTCAAGAGCAAGGTCCCACACATGGGTCAGGGAAATCCCAAGCACAAATACAGGCTGGGCAGAGAATGGATGAAGAGCAGCCCTGAGGAAAAGGACTTGGAGGTGCTGGTGGACAAGAAACTCAACATGAACCAGCAATGTGTGCTTGCAGCCCAGAAAGCCAGCTGCATCCTGAGTTGCATCAAAAGAAGCATGGGCAGACGACCAAGCGAGGTGATTCGACCCCTCTATTCTGCTCTCGTGAAACCCCACCTGGAGTACTGCATCCAGCTCTGGAGCCTCCAACATAAGAAGGACATGGAGCTGTTGGAATGAGTCCAGAGGAGGGCCATGAAGATGATGAGAGGGCTGGAGCACCTCTCCTATGAGGACAGGCTGAGAGAGCCAGGAGAAAAGAAGGCTTCAGAGAGATGTTACTACAGCCCTCCAGTACGTAAAGGGGTCTTATAGGAAAGATGGGGATAAACTCTTCAGCAGGGCCTGTTGTGAAAGTTTTAAAATAGAGGGAGGTAGATTCAGACTAGACGTCAGGAAAAAAATTTGTACAATGAGGGTGGCGCAACACTGGAACAGGTTGCCCAAAGAGGCAGTAGATGCCTTATCCCTGGAAACATTCAAGGCCAGGTTGGATGGGGCTCTGAGCAACCTGATCTAGTTGCAGATGTCCCTGCTCTAAGGGGTTGGACTAGATGACCTTTAAAGGTCCCTTCCAACCCAAACTATTCTACAATTCTATTCTGTGATTCAATACGTGCCATGTCTGTGGCATGAGCTGTGACAAATGAGTTATTCAAGACAGCTGTCTTTGAATTTGGTGACCTAGGCAATCCAAGAAATATCTGTGTAGTTCTGTCAGTAATAAGCAGCTTGTTAAGCTGTATTGCTGACATTTAATGACGGTAAAAAAGCTCAAAGTAACAAAACAAACAAGCAACCCAGGAAAGGTTCACCTCTGATTTCATCAGTCCTAGGTGATCAATAGAGAATAGATAACTTGTTAAGAACAGATTGTGAGGTGAGGCTTAGCACAAAGTTCAGTTTGGAGAAAGTACAAATGATTTTTATTTCTGATGCCAGCCTGATCCTTTCAGGTTGTGAATGAGGTTGCTCAGAGAACAGTATCTGAGTTTGCAGTGTAACAGCCCATACTCATTCTGTCGAACAGAATGGCATGCATAGAAAACATTTTTTCTTTAAGGAAAGTTTGCCTTGATAAATGTGATTACTTATAGAAGTCTGCAAATTCACTATAAAACTGATCATAGACAAGCTGTAATTAAATAAGTTAAAGGCAGATCATGTTCTAAGGATTGAAAAAGCTAGATTATTTGATAGTAGACCTAAAAATAGTGTTGTCTTGTCCAAATTTATAATTTAATTTGTACTTCATAGTTTTTAATCCAAGACTGTCTCTGAAAGATTTTAGCATTAAATAGTATTGCAAAAGAAAAAATGTAGTTAAACAGTTCTCATGAATAAATGCTTTTGAGTATTCCAGTGAAAACCTCTTGTAATTCAATGGAATCAGAAGACTTTGAATCCATTCATAGCTTATTTAACAGAGGTTGTCTCATAGCATTGCCTGTCACACAGGATCATTGCAATTATTTGTTATAAGAATTTGTTTTATGTTGCATCATTTGTGTAGAAAATTTTGATAATAAGCATGCTTTGTTTTGATGAAACTTCAGTCCAAAAAACCCAAAAGCAATGCTAAGAAAATACATAGATATTGTATGATTAAAAACATTAATCTGTTCTTCATTTTTGTTGAAAGCTAGTCCTTCCATAGTCTAGAGCAGAAAGAAATAATTTTTTGTGAGGAGCATGTTCCTTTTTTTTTCCTTGTACCCCTGTGGAAATGTACCCATCTGGACTAAATTACGTTTGTCAGAAACATGGAAATTCATAGGCATTAAATAAGGACCTCTTAGAACTGTAGGCTTTGAATTCCCCATATAGCTATTCCCTGTTAGGCATGTTTGGTCTGGGACTGAACGATAATTTCAGAACAGTTACAACCTTTCATACTCCTAACCAAGACAAAACAGAGGGCCTTTCTCTTCTAGAAATTAAGTAGTTTACTCCCTTTCACATTGTTAGTAATGTGTGAGAGAAAGCTTTGAATGCAGTTGGAATTAAACACTGACCTGAAACGCTAAAGGGACAAAGGAGTAGTAAACTAGGAAAAAAAAGAGACTATTTCCGAGCTAGTTTCCATACTCAAAGAGGTCAGAGTGGGTCTGTTTCTCCTGGGATGTGCAGAGGCAAAAGTAAGGGTCCAGGGGAGGAAGATGGGAGTGAGCTGTAGCACTTGGGCAAAGAGTAGGTGCAGAGCTCTGGTTTAGCTGGATCTGTGGCTGAAAACTGGTACTTAAAGCAAGAGTAATAGAGGGCAATGGAAAGTTACGGTTCTGACAATAAATGCATTTTCACTTTGATTACCTTTTCTTCATGGACAGGGTAAGTTAAAATAGTTCTAAGCTTGCTGAATGCCATCAGCAGAAGTCGCCAGCTTGTAGCATAGACAAAAAAAACTAGATCGAGGAGGGATAGGTTCCCTTTTAATTCTTTGGATCTTTGGGAATTATTTCTGTTATTCCCATGTCACAGGAAGTGGCTATCTTCTGTTTTTTTCACCTTGCAATTATTCCAGCCCAGTTTGTTTTTCTGTTCTTGTTCCCCTAATTTCTCAGCCTACATCCTCTGTCTGCTTTTTAATTTCCTTTTTTTCACCCATACACTGACTACTTATTGTGAAGAAAGAATACACTTTAAGAAACCTAATAACTACTGCAATGTGCTTTGCCTATTTTGAAACTAATAGCTGTTCTTTCATCTTTTTGTCTTATCAGCAAGTCTGATCAGTAACTGTTTTGCATTTCATGTTGGAGAGGACAACATGGAGAAGGTCCAGAGGAGGGCCACAAAGATGATAAGAGGGCTGGAGCACCTCTCCTATGAAGAAAGGCTGAGAGAGTTGGGGCTGTTCAGCCTGGAGAAGAGGAGGCTCCGGGGAGACCTGATAGCGGTCTTCCAGTACCTCAAGGGGGCCTACAAGAAAGATGGGGAGAGACTGTTCAGTAGGGCCTGCTGTGATAGGA